>CAUYUJ010014249.1:890000-935000 GCA_963575745.1 Prorocentrum cordatum | reverse complement strand
GCCGCCGACCATGAACGACGACGACGACGACCCAGGCCCTGGGACCGTCAAGAGACGGCTTGACGACCCAAGCCCCAGAGACAGCAGGGAGGAGTAGGAGGCGGAGGAGGAGGAGGAGGACGAGGAGGAGGAGGAGGAGAAGGAAGAGGAGGAGGAGGAGGAGGGGAGTATTTGCGGGGACCACGCATGAGGAGGAGGAGGAGGAGGAGGAGGAGGAGGAGGATTAGGATTAGGAGTAGGAGTAGGAGGAGGAGGAGGAGGAGGAGGAGGAGGACGAGGAGGAGAGGAGGAGGAGGAGGAGGAGGAGTAGGAATAGGAGGAGGAGGAGGAGGAGGAGAGGAGGAGGGGAGGAGGAAGGAGCAGAGGAGGAGGAGGAGGAGGAGGAGGAGGAGGAGGAGGAGGAGGAATTAAGAGGAGTTGGAGGAGGGGATCCCGGACACCCCGGACACCCCGGACACCCCGGACACCCCGGACACCCAGGACACCCCGGACACCCTGGACACCTTGGACACCCCAGAAACCCCGACAACGCCAGACACGCCGGACACCCCGGACACCCCGGACACCCTGGACACTCCAGACACGTCCCCCGGACACCCCGGACACCCCTGACACCCCGGACACCCCGGACACCCCAGACACCCCGGACACCACCCCGGACACCCCGGACACCCCGGACACCCCGGACACCGGACCCACAGAGGACTATTCGTTTCGTCGCGACACGTTTTCCACGTCCAGCTTCCCAGGCTTCAACGTCCCGAGCTTTTCCCAGCCTCCTGTCCCTATTAGCTCGCAGGGCACTGCGTGTCGCTGGGACCGCCGCCGCGACACGCGAAGCAGGAGTTCCCAACCTCGACACCAACGGCGCGCGACACGCCTCAGGGGGGTAGGTTTTGTTCGGGTGTGCGCCCACTTTTCACACCGGTCTGATCTGCGAGGTTGTGATTCATCGTCTCCCCCTGGACGGCGGCCGGTTGGAAGTGTTCGTTGATTCTTGCATGTTGTCTGTCCTCGTGATGCTTCCCCGCAGCGGCGCTTCGTTGAGGGTTCTCCTGGGGTGCCCCGAATCGTCCCGAGCGGCTGCCAGAGGCCCGAGTTATGACCCTTGGGCAACCTGGCGCTCGGCGCCCTTCCTTCTATCTCCAAATAAGTCTGAGTCGGTAGTTTGTCGTCTAACCCATCCCCATCCCCGTCAGGCCGTGATTTTTCAGCACCACCAGCCCACCGTCCCAGGTGGGAGTAGGCTCCGCAAAGCCCGAAGGCACAGGCATACATCCCCCTCCCCGGTGGGGGGAGTCGGCCAGTGCGGCCGAGGCCACGCCAGTGAGGACGGGGATCGGTTCAACGATTCTCGTGTGTCATATGTTGAATCCGAGGATTTGAGAGTCGCCAGTAATGTATCTTTGGGTCTCCCCCTGCGTCTCCTCGCCCTCGTCTCCCGCCCAAGCGCCCCGTGCCTCGTCTGCACAGGGGCGGCAACCCTACCCTCCGAGGCGCGGTGGCCTGGCGACCTGATTGACCAAGCTCGAGACATCGGTCAGCCCGGGGGCGCGAAGACGATCGCGGCTTCTCGCGCCGCGGCCCGGGCCGCCAAGGTGCCCTTCCCAAGGGGGAGCGGGCGATGGCGCGCAGACAGCAGCGCGCCGCGCATCGCGGGGCGCGATGCGGGAAGTGAGGCGGCATCGAGCTTGCATTAAGTCGGGCCTGTCCCCCTACAGGGGGATTTTCGACCAAAAATAAAAGATACCCCAAACATAGTCCAAAAATAATCATAACATAGTCTGGGGACTATGTTTGGACTATTGTTTTGCCTTTTTGGTGTATGGTTAGGGTATTTTTTATGTGTCGTCGGAAATCCCCCTGTAGGGGGACACGCCCGACATAATCTTACCCCTGGGTAGCGTCCCGTGCGCGTCCTCTAAGACATGGCGCTCGGGCCGCACGTGGAGGAGGCCGGAGAAGGATGAAGAGAAGGGGGATGACAAGGAGGGGGGCAGGCTGGAAGGGGGCAGGCCGTTGGCAAGATGGACACGTCAGCCTGGAGGAGGAGGGGGAGGAGGAGGAGGAAGAGCAGGCGCAGGAGCAGGAGCAGGAGGAGGAGGAAGAGGAGGAGGAGGAGGAGGAGGAGGAGGAGGCGGAGGTGGAAGGAGTCTTTCTCCTCAGCTTTCTCCTCCGCGTTTCAATCGTTCAGAATGAGTGGCGCTATTTTCTCGGCGAGCGACGTTCTCTTCACGGGGCGGGCCGCTGCGAAAGCCCCCTCTCCATTCGTTTGCAAGTTACAGGTTGTTGCCACCGGCTCTCCTACGAGCCTGCCATTATTGCATCTATCTCGTATTTCACCGTCATTCCCCCTTCTGTCGGGCTACCACGAGCATCGCCCCCGCTCTGGAAACGTTGACTTGGATGACCGCCGTGCCAATGTCTGGCTGCTTGCGCGCAACGACTCTAGCGGTCAGATTCAAACGCCAACACCTCACAACGTACGATAGACGCACATACCATTAATTGGTTTGTGTAGGGACGAGGCTGCAGCTCACGACGCGAGCATTTACGGCCGCTAGACACTGCCATGCACAGGGGACGAATACCAAGGCACGTCGGGCTCGCGGGTGGAAGCGAAAGCATCTCTTAACGCTCAGGTATGGAACAGAGGAGCCTCCAGTCCAACAGTGATTCAGTCATGACGAGAACCCACGCCCTCGGCAGGCGGCTGCGCGGCGACTCCCCAGGGCAGGCGCCGTGCCACTGCACAACGCAGCCACGAAGGCCACCTCGCCTTGGTGCCGGCTGGCCAGGAGAGACAGAAATACCACTACCACCCGCTGGGGGGGTGGCCGCTCCCTCCTCTCGAGCTGGTGGCACCTCCTTCCGGGCACTCTCTGGAGGCATGCCCGAAACGAGGCGCCACCAGCTCGAGAGGGTGGGACAGCCACCCCCCCTAGCTGGTGGTCGTGGTACTGCTGTCTCTGGTGAGCTGGGGGTCTAGGTGGCCCAGCCGTGCTTCCAGCGCGCAGGGCTGTGGGATCGGGGAGAGGTTTTTTGCCTTTCTTCGGCCTCTGTGGGCCGTGGCCAGGCCAGTCGCCCATTCATCGCCGATAGGGGCCCGATAGCCCACTCCGCCCAGGACTGCGAGTTCGCTATCGGGGGCAAGTCGCGGCTCTATCGGCGATGTATCTCCGATTCCAGGTCGATGTCCCCCCCACCCAGTGCTGGCTCCCCGATTATTGCCCTTCAGTATTCCTTCTCCCCACCCTCCTCATTTTTCCTCATTTTTCCTTATGCCGTCTCCCCTTCTCTTTTCCCCGTCATCCCAGCTGCTGCCAGCTTGCACCGCGTGCGCCAGGCGAAGATCCATGTGGAGGAGGGTGACACGCTCACGGCGCTCAGCTTGCCCCAGAAGTTGAGTGACGGCACGGTCCGCATGCATTGCGACGCAAAAGGTCCACGGAGAGTTTAGAACATGAGACAGATGGGCATGGCCACCTGAGCGAATTCGAAGGGGTGTGCGCGGAAATATGAGCGCAAGTCTTCCTCGTGAGGTCGCGCGTAAGCGACGTCTTTTTTAACTTTGGCGTGTCGCTTCAGCGGCATGGGGGGAGGAGGGGGAGCAGGAGAGGAGGAGGAGGAGGAGGAGGAGGAGGAGGAGGAGGAGGAGGAGGAAAGAGGAGTAGGAGGAGGAGGAGGAGGAGGAGGTGTTTCTGAGCCACAAAGGTGTTGTCGGTTGGGTCACCGTGCGCACCAACATGGGCACCAAGCTCGTGGCCCCGTTCTCCCAGATCAACATGAGGACCGCCCGGAGGGGGCCTGTCGGCGACCTCAAAGGGTGCGGTTACGCCGGGGTGTGGTTTGCAATCGGCGCCGTTGGGGCCAGGGGAGCACGGCACTGTCGTCGTCTGGCCTTCGCGGGGCGCGGCGGAAAACCATATCGATGTCCCCGCCCGCCACCCCGGGGTGCCCCCCAGTGCGCCTGTTACAAACCACATCCTTTGCAAACCACACCCTTCGGAGTCGTTGAGCGTGGGGTGAAGGAGCTCCGAGGAAGGGGGCTCCTTTCTTATTGAAAGTCAGATTGAAAGAAAGCCGATGGAGGTTTCTTGCTAATTGAGGCCTCTGGGGGCCCCCTCCAGGCGCCAGGACCGCCGAACAACGACTAAGGATGAACAGCTGGACCCGGCAAATGGGTGGGGGTGCGAATTGGCAATTTCGTGAACACAACAGAAAGGGGGTGGGGAGCGGGGGGGGAAGTGCGGCCGCGGGGGATCAGGGGCAGCGCTAGGGGTAGATGGGCTCAGGGGGGTTGCGTCGATCCCCAATCGCCCATTGGTCACCGATAGGGGGGGCCAGTTCGCCCAGGAACGTGTGGACTGGCTATATGGGGGAACTATCGCCGATCTATCGAAGATGTATCTCCGATTTTAGCTCCATGCTGCCCCCCCCCCTGAGCCAGTCCCCCTTAGTTATCTTGTCCCCTCAGGGGATGGACTTCCGAGACCGGAACTGCATATATATATATAGGAGGAGGAGGAGATCCCCAGACAGGTCCGCGCCTTGGGCGCGTCCTCGCCCTCGGCGGAAGGCCTGCAGAAGTACGACGGCGGGCGGGTCCGCCACGGCGAAGGCTAGCGGCAGATCGGCGGGAGGCGGCGGAAGCAAAGGCGAGACGGCGGAAGCAGAGCCGGCCATCGATGTCCGCCACCTGTCGACTACACATGAGAGTGACCCTTCGTCGGAGGGACCTTTGGTGCGCGCCCATTGGGGCCCCCCGATCGCCGAGTGCGGTGCGATAGTAGCGTCTTGCGCGCTTGTGTTTGGTCCCCCCGCGGCCCTCAAAACGCCGCGCACCGAAGGTCACTCTTACCCTGCGAGGATCTCCGCTATAGCTATAGACGACCACGACGGCGAGGGGAGCAGGGATGAGGGGGGTGGGAGCCGATGGGGAGCTGGGGGCGCAGGGGGGGAGCTGAGTGATGAGGGAGATGATGAGGTGGGGGAGGAGCCGTGGGGAGATGGGGAAGCTGATGACCCCCAGCTGCTGCGAGGCGGGGATCCTGCGCCATCGCCGCCCAGAGAGCAGACCTTCCAGGACCTCAAGGAGGGCGCTGGGCCCCACGAGGGCCCGAGGCCATGCCGGTGCGCCGCCTCCCGAGGCGCAGGGAGTAGGCTCGCCAGGTTCTGCTACGGGTTGGTTCTTTCCGGGGCCAGGCGGCATCACGTGGGACGCCCAGCTCGGGTCGGTGCGGCTGCGAGGGCTCGGCACGGGTCGTTTGCGTGGACATGCGCGCGCAAGCTGCCCGAGCGCCTTCGTTTCCCTGGCAGCGTGCCGCGCTGCCTGCCCGCGGAGAGCCACCGCGTGCGGTCGCTGTGTCATCGTGCGTGCGCCCCGTCCTTTTGCTGTCGCTCCAGTTGAGACGAGAAAGGACAAGGAGGCAGGGATCGAGGTGGGATGCTCAGGGCCTGGGATTCACCGGCGAAAGCAACTGCTAGCGTGTCGCGCCACAGGCCCACCAGACATCGGCGCGACACGCCAAGCACGTCCCAGTTCCCAAGCGTCAGCGATCCGAGCCTTATCCAGCCTCCCGCCCCGCGAAGCGGAGCGACGCACTATCCGCTCTTGGGGCACAGCGTGACGCGGGGGCCGCCGCCGCGACACGCTAAGAAAGAGTTCCTGGCCGTAGACGTATGCACCGCCTGTGGAGGTGGGGTGTTCCTGGACATCGGGATGCGGTTGCGTCGAATGTGGATGTAGTCCGGGCCCCCGGGGGGAAAGACATCCACACATCCACCCCCTGCCGTCCTGAGAGATCCGTTCCCCAGGCGGCGGGTGTGGATAAGTTCCCGCATCGCATGGGCGGGATCGAGGTTCGCGGGATCTAGGTTCCGGGCGCACGAGGGTCAGCGCCATTGCGCTTCAGCCTGATCCCCTCGGCTGACCCGGGTTGGGAAGCCACGTGGAGCCGACTCGTCAGAGATCCGGGGTCTTGTTGTTTCGAGGGTCGGAATCAGGGAAAAGAGGCTCTTCTGAGGGACAGGAATCCCGAGGATGTTCGCCGTTTTATAGATGGAGGTGCGCTACCTGGGCCCCAGGACCTTAACAACAAGTCGGGATCAACAGCTGGCCCCGTTTTCATCGGGGGCGTTCAAGACGGGGGTGAGCAGGGGTTGCGTGAATGTCAGTGCTGGGGCAATGAAATCTCCCAGATCCCCCGTTATTCTCTCAATGTGTCCCCTGTCGCCCACGCACATGATGCATGCCACGGGCCATGATGGTCTAATCCACCTCCTCCTGGCCCCTCTCCCAGGGCGCACCTGATTCCACCAGGAGCATTCTCATCCAAGGGTGGGAAGGGGCGGCGACATGGGGATGAGGGCAGGATGAGGCGGTTTTAGGCAGCACGCATGAGCAGGATGACGACGACGACGACGACGACGACGACGACGACGACGACGACGGAAGTGACGAAGACTAGCACGACGCCGAGAAGCAGCTAAATATGGCAGCAGGAGGTGACGGGGGAGGAGGACGAGGAAGAGGAGGATGAGGAGGAGGAGGAAGAAGAGGAAAGAGAGAGGGGGAAGAGGAAGAGGAGGAGGAGGAGGAGGAGGAGGGACAGGAGGAGAAGAAGGAGCAGGATGAAGCAAAATGAGGACCTGTCTTTTCGAGCCGCCCTCCAAACCTCCTGTCTCCTTGCCCCTCTGCCCTAGTTGCGGAGGCTTGAAGCTCACAAAGAAGGCGGCGGAGCTCACCGCCTTCTAGTTCCGCGCCGGGGGGCCGGAGCCCTCCAGCGGCAGCCTCGAGAAGCTGGCCCGGTGCATGGAGCAGTGACGCGCGCTGCTCCACCGGCTTCACGAGGGGGTCCGTGTCTGTCGGGTCTCCACCACCCCGATGGTGTGCGCGGAGGTCCTGCGGGCGCATCGGGATCCGCAGAGCAAAGCGTCGCTTCTGGCTCAGCCGCCGGCTCAGCCGTCGCTCACCTCCCCCAGTCCGCCTCGTTCCTGGCTTCCTGTTCCCCTTGATATCGAAGACGCCTCGACGAATCGCCGCCGCCCCCTCCCTGTTGGAATCGCCCATCTGGCCGAGCGGCGTGGCAAGAGCTCTGCCGAGCTATCGGACCATGTGTTCCCCCAGCCGTTGTGGAAACCCTTCGGGGAACACTTCGGGGAGGATGGCGGGGAAGATGAGGAGGAGCAGGAGGAGGAGGAGTAGGAGGAGGAAAACAGGAGGGGGCATCGTGGGAGCCTCTGGAGGCACTCTTGGGACCTCCTGGGAGCTTCCTGGGAGCCTCTTGGAGCCATAATTATTGGGGGCCTCCTTGGGCCTCTTGGGGGCCTCGGAGGGCTTCTCGGGGGCCTCTTTGGCTGTCTTCGGGCATTCCTGGCCCGTCGGACGCCGTCGGAAGCCGTCTTGGGGGCCTCTCTTGACCGACTTGAGGTGGCCTTTTTGGGATGCTCCTTGAGGCCGTTTTGGAGGCCATCTTGGGCGTCCTGTTGGGCCCTTTGGCCGTCTTGGGGCGCTCTTGGGCCTGTCTTGGGGGCCTCTTGGGCCGTTCTGGGGCCATCTTGGAGGCCTCTTCGGCGATCTTGGGGCCAACTTTGGGGGCTCCTGGGCCGCCTCGGCCCATCGGAAGGCCGCAAAGGAGCAAATGCAACAATTGGTCAAAAACCGATGGAACATCAATGATCGTGGCCTCTTCGGGCCTCCCTGGAGGCCCTCTTGGGGGCCTCTTGGGCCGTCTTGTAGACCTCTTCGGGGCCTCTTGGCCGTCTTGGGCCATCTTGGAGCCATCTTGGGCCGTCTTGGTGGGCTCCTGGCCCGTCTGACGCCGTCGGAAGCCGTCTTGGGGGCCTCTCTGGGCCGACATGGGGCCCTCTTGGGGTGCTCCGGGGCTGTCTTGGAGGTCGTCTTGCGCGTCTTGTTGGGCTCTTGGGCCGTCTTGGGTCTCCTTGGGGCCGTCTTGGGGCCTCTTGTTCCGTTCTGGTGCCATCTTGGAGGCCTCTTGGCCGATCTTGGGGCGATCTTTGGGGGCTTCTGGGCCGTCTCGGCCCATCGGAAGGCCGAACAGAGTAAATGCCAAAGTTCTTCAACAATATTTGCAAACGCAATGATTTGGGCATCTTCGGGCTTTCCTGGGGCCCCTCTTGAGGGCCTTTTGGGCCGTCTTGGGCGCCTATTGAGGGCCTCATGGGCCATCTTGGAGCCATCTTGGGCCGTCTTGACGGCCTCCTGGCCCGTCTGACGCGTCGGAAGCTTTCTTCGGGGCCTCTCTGGACCGACTTGGGGCCCTTTTGGGTGCTCCTGGGGCCGTCTTGGAGGCCATCTTGGGCGTCCTGGAGGCCTCTTGGGGCGCTCTTGGGGCCGTCTTGGGGGCCTCTTGGGCCATTCTGGGGCCATCTTGGAGGCTTTTGGGGCCTCTTGGGGCGATCTTGGGGCCCTCTTGGGCCGTCTTGGGCTGTCAGGAAGCTGGGAAGAGGCAAATGCCAACATCTTTCAGTCACCAACGCAAAACCAATGATTTTGGCTTCTTCGGGCCCTCCTGGAGGACGTATGGGGGGCGTCTTGGGGCCCTCTTGGGCCGTCTTTGGCCATCTTGGAGGCTTCTTGGGCGGACTCGGAGGCATCTTGGAGCCATCTTGGGCCGTCTTGGCGGCTTCTTCGGCGAACTTGGAGGCAACTTGGGAAGGCTCGTTGGGATCTCGTGGGAGGCCTCTCGGGGGCCTCTTGGAGGCAATTTGGAGGCCTCCTGGGGGCCGTTTCGGAGCCTCGTGGGGCCTCTTTTGTGCCTCTTGGGTGCCTCTTGGGCGCCTCTTGGTGGCATCTTGGGAGCCTCTTGGGGGCCTCCAGGGGCCTCCTGGGCACCTTGCCCAGTCCTCCTGGCGCGTGCCACCTGGGCTCCCCCGCACCTTGTCGCGTGATTTGTTCGGCCCCAGCAGGGTCTCAAGACGGCCGAGAGAGCCTCGAGAGCTTCCGCAACGCTCAAGAGGGCCTTAAGGTGAACAACGCGCTCAAGAGTCGCCGACCGATCGCCCCAACTCGCTCAAGATGGCGAAAGAGCCCCAAGAGGCGAAAAGCAGTGATTTTCTTTAGTTTTTGAAGGATTTAGGCGTTCTCGCCGTTTCGGCTTTCCGATTGTGCGAGACGGCCCTTGAGGCCCCCAAAACCGCCCCAAGATGGCCCAAGAGGCCTCCAAGAGGGTCCCCAAACAGCCCAGGGGGGCCCCAAGGCGACCTTAGAGGTGTTCAAAACAGCCCAAGAGGGCCCCAACACAGCCCAAGAGAGGGACCACGAACCGACTATTCGAGCTTTCCGCCCCAAGAGGCCCCTAGAAGGCCCCAAAAAAGACCTGAGGACACGCCCACTACGTGCCCAGCGGCACGGTGGCGGGTCAAGGCGTCGTGCACAGCACGACAGGTTTTCCTTGGCCGCGGGCTCTTCACAGACCGATCCGGCTTGAGAAAGTAAATTAAGAATGCGGGTCGAGTGTTGATTATGTTTGTGATTTTTTTTCGCTTCGCGGGGTGCAACTTGGGAGCGCGTGCAGCCAGGCCGTTGGAGATTTTTGTTGGTGGCCCCTTGGACAGTGCGTGACTTTGCAGGGTCTGCTGTGCTCGTCTGCCATGCTTGTCTGCTGCAGGCACCCTTTGGCCATCTCGGGGGCCTCTTTTGCCCACTTCGTTGGCAATTGGGGCTCTTTGGCGGTACACTTGGGCCGTCTTGCGACACTCTTCGGTCGTCTCGGGGCCGTCTTGGGGGCCTCAGTCATCTTGGCACCAACCCATTTGGTGTGTAGGACGCCTTTTGTGCCGTCTCGGACTCTCACAAGCCTGGCATCCGTAAAACACCAAAATAGCCACAGCAGGTTGTTCATGCTGCACGCTGCCCCTTTCCCCACGGCTCTGGCTTGACAGTGAGGTGCGGGGTCGGTGGCCGAATGATTTGCCCTGTACTCGCCGTGATGGCTTTTGTTGGGCGCCGATTTCCCCTGACGGATATCATCTTCTTGGCTACCCTCGCCCATATCCATTTTGGCTCAAGCTGATCGTTTTTTTTCAGCTTCAGCCGAAAACGTAAGCTTACGACAGTTGTGGGGCTCTCACCGCTCACTACACCATCCTACACCGCATGACGAAGCAGCAATGGGGCCGCAATTCTTCGTCTCAGCAGTGGTCATCTGCTGGCTGGGAGTGCAAGATATGTCAGCAATGGAACTGGCCCAATCACAAGTCGTGCTGGACGTGCCGTGCGCAGCGGTCCTACGCCGAGGTGGTGAATACTACCTCCCAGGTGCCGCCGAAAGCACCGTCGCCGGGCCAGGCCCTGCAGCAGCAACTGATCGAGATCACGCGGCAGTTTGGCTACAGCCTCGGGGATGGGGCTGGACAGGCTGCACCTCCTCCTGCGAATCAAGAACCTCCGCTCCCCAAGGCGGCGGGGCAGGAGAGCGACGAGAAGATCGACCGCAAGCAGTTGCAGCACCTCGAGGCCTCGCTCTCCCAGCTCCCCGACGAGCCCTGCTTCGCGGAGGCCCGCGCGGCCATCTGCAAGCAGATCTCCGAGGTCAAGGGCCGCTTGGACTGCGCCAAGCCGATTGGGGCCCGCATCGACTCGTGCAAGGCGGCGCTCACGCGGGCACGCCAGCGGCTGGCCACAGCCGATGCTGCCCTGCAGGCAGCCCAGGCGGCGAAGGCGACGGCGACAGGGCAGATCTCCTCCCTCGAGGCCGATTTGCGGGAGCTCGAGGCCGTCGTCGCCGAGGAGGCCACCAAGCAGCGCTCATCCAACTGCCTCGAGCGCTTCCAGGCGAATTTGACCACCGTAGTCAACGAGATGAGCAGCGCCGGCACCGTCGGCAGCGCAGAGATTGCCACGACCATGCAGCAGATGTCGGCCTTGTTCCAGAACCTTACCCAGATCTCGACCCAGGTATCGGCGGTGAACATGGCCGTCGATGCTGGCCCAACGGCTCCGGCACCAGGCCCTGCGGACGAAGGCGCTACCGCTGCCATTGTTCCGGGTGCCCGCGGTCACCTACAAGCCCTTCTGCGGTCAAATGCTGCGCAGTCGCCGTTGGAAAGTCCTTCGGTGGCGGTCGCAGCCCCTGGTGGGGCGTAGCACTGTCTACGAATGCATCCGAATTCATACCGGGGAAACATGCTCACCCTCTTTGCTGTGATCTTCGTCGCGGTCCCGGGGTTGGCAGTCTTAATGCCCGCCAGGCCGACAGAGCGGACCGTCCTGTCCCGGCCACGCCAACTTCTACATCCATATTTTCTCCTTCTACCACACCAGCGGTGGACATACTTAATTCGCTAAAGGTTTCCACTGTCAATGTCTGCACACTATGTCCTCGCGAGCTGCTGAAGTCATGCACGAAGCAAGCGTGCGGGTCTACCTCGAGAATGCTTCTCTTGGATGACCTGTTCTGGCGTTCTGGAGCACACGTGGTATGCATCCCAGAGGTCCGGATCCCCTGGGAGGGGCAGCGCAGCGGCCCCCACTACAAGATGTACCGCTCAGGGGCGACATCCTCGGGCACTGACGGAACTCACATATGGATATCGTATGACCTTCGATATTTAGTCACAGCAGTCAAACCGATCTCGCCCGGACTCCTTCGAGTGGTGGTCGAAGTCGGGCCCTTCCGATTACATTTTGTTTCGGGCCACTCTCCAATCGAGGCGGCCTCCGCTCAAGACAAGACGGACTTTTGGCACGCGTTGCTCATGGATCTCAGTCCAGTCGCCGCCGATCCTATGAACGTCATCTTCCTTGGCATCGACGCGAATGCCCGGGTTGGTTCGGTGGTGAACGATTACGTGCCAGGTGCCGAAGCAGACAGTGAAACTCCAAACGGTATGGCCTTGAGATCCCTTGCGACCGAGCTCAAGTTGAGAGCGGTCAACACATTTGTGGAGGCCGGGTACACATGGACGAGCTCTAAGCACACTACGTCCAGGATCGACTACATTTTGACCCCCCCGAAGATCGCGGATCTGATGAAGGCTTGCACCACGAACCGGGACGTCGATCTCGCTACGAAAAGCCGCGATGACCATCGAGTCTTGGGGTGCCAATTCGAAGGTATCTTCGGTTTGCTGGAGGCGGAGGCCGTGACCAGAGGAGTTGAGGGCGCCCTCGTAAAGGCACGTGTTCCTTTCCCGCCGAAGTACACGGACGAGTCTTTACGGGACCCTGCTTGCAGATCTTATTTCCAGCGTCTGCTCCAAGATTTCGAATGGAAACCAGCATCCGCATGCCAGGGTGAGCTGCGGGACCAGAGGAGCTCCATTAACTCGCAGATTGCATATTTTGTTGACCACTTGCGGTGGTCTGCTACGCAGTCGTTCGCGCTCGCCACCCGAGCACCGAGGAAACCGTGGTTGAGTCAGGCATCGTGGACCATAGTGCAACACTCCAACGCCCTTCGGAGCCTCTCGCGACGGTGGAGAAGAGCGCGGCGGACAGTGATCCTTAGTTTGGGCTTCCGCCTCTGGTAGGCAATCGCCCTGAGTCCAGACGACGTCAGACCCGTGGAGCCCATCGGAGCCCCGCGGAGTCGGCAGCTTCGACCCAGACAGTGGACTTTCTTCGACACCGTGGATCGTGCCACCCAGATATACCAGGCCGCAGCTACCCGCATCGACATGGAGTTAGCTCGAGCAGAGCAGGCGTTGCACCGCGCATGTGCTTTCAAGTGTCCCTTCATTCGGCGGGATAGGCAGAACGCACTACTCGACGCAGCTGACCGCGCGCAGCACGCCGCAGACATGCACGACCCTCGGGAGCTTTACAACATCGTGCGACGGCTGGCGGGCACTTCTTCGAAGGCCCTGGCCACGATTACACGCGAAGATGGTTCAGTACTGGACACGCCCCAAGCTGTGATGGCCCGCTGGCGACGGCATTTTACGAACCTGTTCCGAGCCAGCCGCGCGTCCCAGAGGACGTCACGTGTCTGCCCGCCGGCGCCCAGCCCGATCCCCGCCCTGCTGCCGAGCCGGCCGGCTGCGCGGGCAACGAGGCCCGCAACCTCATCGAGGGCCTGGTCAACATCACGCCCCCCTTGCGGGCGTCGTCTTTCAATCCGACCACCAAGGAGATTTTCGTTGTCATCCAGTCCGTGGGCGGCAGCAGCGGCGTCGGCGAGGACGCTTTGTCTGCCTTGATCGTCAAAGCTGGGGGGTGGCATGCCGCCGAGATCATCAGCAAGATCATCCATGACATCATTCACGTCAGGCACGTTCCTTTGGCATGGCGCGGGGGCAAATTTGTGGTGATTTACAAGGGGGAGGGCACCGCCACGGACCCAGATAACTACAGGGGCATTTTGTTATCGGACCACCTTGGGAAGATTCTCGCCTCCCTCCTGCAGGCGCACCTCAACGCTACGTATGAGAAAGCCGTGGGCGTGTCCCAATACGGGGCCGTAAAGCATCGGGGCACGGCGATGACGTCGTTGGTGGTCCGATCCTTTCTGGACCTCTGCTCGGCGCGTTGTTGGAGCTTTTTCGTCCTTTCCGTCGATCTGTCCAAAGCTTTCGATTATGCTATCCGTGAAGTTGTGATGAGCTGGATGCCCGACGCGTCGTCCGCCTCCCTCGAGGAGAACAGGGCACTGCTTGAGAAGCTCGGCGTTCCTGAGCGTGCATCCCATCGCCTCGCGGAGTGGATTGGCAAGACCGGCGGGTTCCTTGCCTTCAGCGGTGCTGACCCAGCCGTGTGCGAGCTCGTCACGTCCCTTCATCATGGAGCATGGTTCCGCCTCCCCGGAGACGAACCGTACATTGTTAGCGTGTCAGGGGGTCGCCATGGTATTCAATGTGATATATAGCCTCGCCCTTCTCATGCTCAAACAAGAGCTGCTCGACCTCGGCATCATCCTGTGGGTCGCGAGCGCGCCGTCCTCCGCGTTTTGGGGCACGCAGACTACCGCGACCAGCTGGGCAGCTGACGAGCGGTCGTCTCCGGTCTTCGAGGTCACGTACGTTGACGACGAGTGCATTTTCTTGGCCGCCTCGAGTGCGTGAGCCATGATGCAGGCCATTCCAAAGTTGATGAGTTGCTTGTGTACTACGTTCCAATACTTTGGCTTCCAAATTAACTGGAAGCCGGGCAAAGCGGAGAGCTTCGTCATCTTACGAAGCCACCGGTCCGTGCAGCACATGCAACAAATTCGGGATAACAACATGACATTCAGACTTGTCGACTCCGCCATTGCCCTACGCGTTGTCTCGGAGTATAAACACCTTGGGTCTTTGATATCTCGAGACGGCAAGCTGGTCCCCGATGCCGTCCACAGGCCGTGTACGGCAATGGCATCCTATTGCCCGCTCTCTGCCAAAATCTTCGCTTGCAGACGCATTGCCCGGCAGGTGCGGAGTCGACTCTTCACGTCCTTGGTCGTGTCCAGGCTGATAAATAAGGTGCATGTGTGGAGCCACATGCCCAAGAAAGCGTACGCCAAACTGCATGCAGTGTACATGAGCGGCCTCAGGCGCATCGCGGACGCCGCGAGATTCCGAGCTACAGGCCATGGTAGCGACGTGAGTGTGAGGCAGGCGCTGGACTGACCTAGCCTACAGTGCCTCATCACGCAGCGTCGTCTTCTTCTCCTCTCCTCGCTCCTGAGGTTCGCCCCCCCCCCCCCCCCCACCCCACCTCCTCTCTCTCCTCTCCGTCCCAGCCGGTGCGACTGGAACGAAGCTGCCATGGGTGCAGGGCGTGCTTCGCGATCTCGAACTTTTCAATATGTTGCATGACGAAAGTACAGGAGTTAGGCCCGCCCTCGGAACACCCCGACCGATGGGAGACATTCATCATCCGCTTTCCCAGTCAGTGGAAGTTCTTGGTACAGCGATTGCACCATCTAGAGATGCAGTTTGATCCGCCTGGTGAGCAGACTTCCCTGCCTGCCCCACTCGCTCGTTTCACCTGCCCCACTTGCTCGTCCCACCTCCCCTCCGAGCAGGCCCTTGCCTCTCATCGGAGAGCAAAGCACGGTGAGCGCACGCCCTTCCAAGCGTTCCTTCCCGCCTCTGGGGTGCGCCGGGTTTGCCGACTCAGGTTTTCTTCCCGGCCACGCCTGTTGGCTCATGCCATTGAGACCCGGAGGCGCGGCAGGCGCAAGACATTGTGTAGTGATTTCTTCCAGTCTGGCCTGGTTGCTCCGTTACCGCAGGCCGAGATCGACGCAGCCAATCGTGCCGACCGCCTCTTGAGAGGCGAGGCCCAAAAACGAGGCCTGACACAGCCGCGCTCGACCTATCCTGTAAAGAAGAGGGCCGTGTCGCCGACCGTCCCCCCTCATACATCATCGCCAGAAGCTGGTTTTTCTTATCTGGAAGATGTCCCCCCTCCGCCCAACGCGGTGGCGTGGGAGGCCATCCGGCCCCGGAAGCGGCTGCGCACAAAGGTGTCGCTTGACGAAGTGGCGCTTGCTCAGGCCTAGCCTCCGCTATCCCCACGTCTGCATGCATTTGAATTTATATGTCTGCACAGGTTTTCGGCCTAACTTGAAGGGGCAAATCTTGGCTACCCTAAACACCCACGTATTCCCCTTTCCCTTCCCTTTTTCTTCTTTCCCCCTTCCCCTTCCCCTCTTCTCTCCTCCCCTCGCCTGCCGTCGTATACGTCTGTGTCTACTCCTCTTTCTATATTTTTACAAGCCCGGGGGGGAGAAAACCATCCCCCAAAAAAGACCCTCGGGATCTGGAGTTTTCAGGCTCCCTTGGACGTCCTTGGAAAAGGTCACCCGGCTTTCCGGATCTCCACAAACGCCTTGCCAGCAGACCCAGACCGATCCGAGGAATCATCAGAAAAGGCCCAACGGAGGCCCCAGACAGCACAAGAGCGCTCCAAGAGGGACTCCAATTGCGTCAGGACGGCCCAAAAGACCCCCAAGGCACCCCAAGAAGCTTTCCAAGGGGCCTTCAAAGCACAAGGATCGTCCCATTCCCTCCGTAAAACTTACAATTTTAGCATCTTCGCCTTTCGGAATTCATCGGATTTCATCAGCTTTCGAGACGGTTTCAAAGCCCCCGAGAGCCTCCACACGCTCCAAAAGGCACCCAAGAAAGTTTCAAGACGGCCGAGCCAGGCCCCACGATCGCCCACGAGAGCCCCAGGACAGCCCATAATGGAACCAAGAGGCCCCCCAAGGGCTCCCAGCACAGACCCAAAAGGGCCATGGGAGGTCCCCAGAAGTGCCAAAGATGGGTCCAAAGGGGGCTCCAGCTGGCCCAAGCTCCCCAAGACGGCCCAAGAAGGCCCCAGGACGGCCCATGAAGGCGCCAAAACGGCCCACGAGGACCCCGACAACACCCCCACGATGTTTCCGAATGCCAACATAAAGACCCCTAAGGCGCCCCAAAAAGCTGTCCAAGGGGCCTTCAAAGCACAAGGATCGTCCCATTCCCTCCGTAAAACTTACAATTTTAGCATCTTCGCCTTTCGGATTTCATCGGATTTCATCAGCTTTCGAGACGGTTTCAAAGCCCCCGAGATCGCCTCCAGACGCTCCAAAATGCCCCCTAGAAAGCTTCAAGACGGCCGAGCCGGGCCCCACGATCGCCCACGAGAGCCCCAAGACAGCCCATAATGGAACCAAGAGGCCCCCCAAGGGCTCCCAGCACAGACCCAAAAAGGCCATGGGAGGTCCCCGGAAGTGCCCAAGATGGGTCCAAAGGGGGCTCCAGCGGGCCCGAGCTTCCCAAGACGGCCCAAGAAGGCCCCAGGACGGCCCATGAAGGCGTCAAAACGGCCCACGAAGGCCCCGAAAACACCCCCCCCATGTTCCCGAATGCCAACATTCATTGATTTTGCTCCCGTGACATTTCACATCGTGACCCAGGCGTTGAGGGTCTCGTGGCATGCAGCGAAGATGCCCGAGGATGCCCCGTACGAGTTGCATATGCATGTTCATACCCTTACACACATCAATTTATATGTGCATATGTACGCTGCATACACGCGTATAACCATGTAAGTATATTGTATACACCTAGACATGTATACGGAACGTGCATGCGAGTGCGCGGGTTCACATGCATGCGCGCATGTACGCACGCACGCATTCCGCTTGCGTGCAGAACTCAAAGGACCAAGGTCCATGGCTCGCAGCGCCAATGCAGTCTTGTATATATATATATATATATATGTGAGATTTTTCGAATGTACGCTACCATGTGCGTGAATGTGTACGAATGGCCTTCGACCCATCCCGCCACCGTGCTTGGGTGTTGGGTATGAAGCTTATTCGATGTTGGTTCGGATCTCGTGGGAGGCCTCTCGGGGGTCTCTTCAAGGCAGTTTTGAAGCCTCTTGAGGGCCGGCTTGGGGTCTGGGGCGTCTTTTCGACCTTTTGGAGGCCTCCTGGGGGCCTCTTGGGGCTGCTTGGGGGCCTCTTGAGGCCTCCTGGGCGCCTCTGTGGGCCTCCCGGGCCTTCTGGGACCGTCTTAGGGGCCCTCTTGGGCTGTCTTGGGCTTCTTGGGGCCTCCTGGGGGGGCCTCTTGGGGCGGAAGGCTTGGATTTTCGATTCGTGTTCCCTCTCTTGGGCCCCCTTTGGGGGCGTCTTGGGGCCCTCTTGGGCCGTCTTGGGGCTCTCCTGGGCTGTTTTGGGGCCCTCTTGGAAGCCTCTTGGACCGTCTTGACGCGATCTTGGGGGCCTTTTTGACCGTCTCAAAGCGTCGGGAAGCCGAAGCCAAAAACCTTCAAACACACAAGGACAATCAATGAATCTTGCTTCTTGAGGCCCTCTTTGGGAGGCCTCTTGCAGACGTCTTGGGGCGTCTCGGAGGCCTATGGTGCCGTGTGGGGGCCATCTTGAGCGCCTTGGAGCGATCGTTCGGCTTCGGGGCCTCTTCAGGCTTTCTTGGCCCGTATTTGGGCCCTCTTGGGCCCGAGAAAGTCAGGTGACAAGTTGCGGGGGAGCCCAGGGCGCACGCGACAAACCCCAGTATATTTCTGAACTTTGGGTCTGGGCCCCCAACCGGCTCCTCAGAACTGAGGACTCAGGTTCAGGGGATGGGCAAAGGACCTGAGGACACGCTCATTCCGTGCCCAGCGGAACGGTGGCGGATCTATGTATGTATATTCGTATATACATATGTACACACACATATATACATGCATATATATATATATATATATATATATATATATACAAATGTGTGTGTGTGTGTGCTTACACACATATATACATATGCACAGATATGCACATCGGAGTAGGCCTGGGAGGGGCCAGACCGGGACCACGGGTTCTCCTGGAGCCCTGTGCTGCATATGGGAGCCCCGAGGGCTCCAGAGGCCGCCAGGACTGGCTTAAGACCGCCCAAGTTGCCCCGAAAGCGCCCTAAGACGCCCCAAGATTGCGTCAACAAGGGCCAAGAGGCCCCTAAGACGTCCCAAGAGGGCTCTAAGAGGCCTCCTAAGAGCACCCCAGGAGGAGCCGCAAATCATCATATCCCGATGGGAACCGAAGATTTTCAGCAGATTCGCTCCCCCAGTTGTTGACAGCGTCTCAGGCTGTTCGAGAGGCGCCCCAGGAGGCTCCACTACCGCTTCCGAGGCTCCAAACACGGCCTAAGAAGACCCCAAGACGGTCCAAGGGAGGCCAAAAAGGGTTCCAACAAGGTGCACGACGGGTCCTGGGGCATTTTCCTTGGGGGGCGGCTCGCAACATGCTCCCGTCACCTTGGGGAAGCCTCCAGGACGCTACCAAGAGGCCCCGCGAGGCTCCCGAGAGACTCCGACAACGTCCCCCGGACTCCGGGGAGAATTTCGGCAGCTACCATCGTCCCTCCTGCTGTAAAAGTGTGGGGGGGGCTTTGAAAGCTACGCACCCCTGGCCCTCGTGGTGTCCAGGGTGAGCCGCGGATCCCCTTTCCAAAGGAAGGCGGTTGTCGAGACCTCGTCGTCGCCGTTGTCGTCGTCAGCGTCGTCTCGTCCCCGTCATCGCCACTGTCGTCGCCGTTGTCGCTAACTGTGCTGGCTATGCTACTCCTCCATGCTATACGTATGCCACGCTGTGATAGTGGCCACAGCGTGGCAGCTGTTGCTCCTCCTCCTACTCCTCCTCGTCCTCCTCCTCTTGATCATGCTGCTGATCCTGCTGCTCATCCACACTGTACAGATGCCACGCCGTGATAGTGGCCATGGCGTGCCATCTCCAGCTGCCATCTCCAGCTATTCCTGTTTCTTCTCCTGCTGATCCTGCTGCTCTTGCTGTTCCTTCTCGTTGTGCCGATGCCACAGTTGCAACGAATCAAAATGGCCACGTCGTGGTACCTCCTGACGACCCTGCTCCTCCTGCTGATCCTTGTGCGCCCCAGCGCTGTACAGATGCCGCGCTGTGAGTGCGGCCGCCGCGTACGTAGCATATGATGCTGCTCCTGCTCCTCATGTCCCTCCACATGTTGATCCTGCTGATTATGTGATTCCTGCTGTTCCACCGCGCTGCACAGATGCCGCGCTGGTTGTAGCCAGTGTGTTTCAAGATGTTTGAATCCCCCATATTCCAGCTTTCAACAACATTCGGCGTTGTTCGTCCCAGGTTTGGATTTGCTCGCCAGCGCGAGCGGACGCTGCATCGTCTCTTCAAAAGACACGCGCGTTGTGGATGGGCGGCAAGGGACTGTACCAAGCTCCCCGAGGAAGCAGTAGGCCGCGGACGGCGATGAGCGATATGGAGTACATCAACTGCAGGGCCTGCAGCTACCCGTGGACTGAGTCCTCCAAGGGGTATTGGCGATGTGGGCATCAGCTAGGGCCGAACAAGTGCGATGGATGCGCGACAGGTGCGACCTGGCGCCGGCTGTCGCCACACGTCAGGCAGCCATCAGATAGCCGAGGACGCAGCGTCAGCTTGGCCGTTCCGGATTGATTGGTGGTCGACCCGGGAGCAAGGTCAAGAGCGTCTTCGCATATCTTGCAGCCACAGTCCCGTCTGACTCGAGAGCGACGCCGCTAAAGCTGTGGGCCGACCCGGCACTTCCAAAACCGCAGCGTGGTCAGCTACTCGAAGAAGATGTCGGCTGCGGGGGCAGGGCTCCGGCGAGCTGAGTCGGCGTCCGGAACGGCGGCCGACAAGGTCGTCGAGGTACAGTTGCGGTTGGCGGGCGCCCGCGAGGCGACCAACAAAAACAACCAACGCCCGCGCGGGCCAAGGCAGGCTTCCATAACGACGACCAGAAGGAGTCCACAACGGGAGCGCAGAGTCAGCCCGAGCCAGTGACGGGGCTCGACTTCCCCAGGCTTTGCAAAGCGGCGGCGCCTGACCTTTTCCGTCAGACATGCTCAACCTGGGCGACTTGGGCGTGAAGGACAGCGAGAGAGCGGCGCACCAGCTGTTTGAGACCGACCCAACTGCATACCAGCCTCGCAGCCGCAACGCGCAGCATATTCCTCGCGGGCGCGCAGGCCGCGGACAACAAACGGCAGGAAATGCAAGCCATGCGGGGCCGCTTGGCAGCCATGCGGAGGCGTTCCTGCCCCGCCAACGCGCGCAGTTGCAAGACGAGGCGATGGCGCCGCCCATCCACGCCCCGTCGGAGTCCGATGAAAGGCTGGAGGCCAGCAGACAGGCCCAACTTGCGCGAGCAACCCGACGGCGCTCCCAACGCACGCAAGCAATGGCAGCGGCGCCCCCGCACCTGCTGACACCTGATGTAGGCGGCGCTAAGCTGCGCGACCACAGGCCAAGCAGCAACGGCGCATCTGACGCCGGCGCCGCCGGGGAGCGCCTCCGCTAGCGCGCCGTCGACAAGGCTTTTGCAGCCGCAACGCTGGCAGCACGGACAGCGGCCACTGGGGGGGGCCACCCAGCGGGTGGCAATGTCAGGGATCCTGGCGGGCCCGTTGACGGGTCGCCCACGCGGCGCGTCTGCGCGAGTCGCGCGCCGAGGCCTGCGCCGGGGAGAAGCAGCGCGAGATGGGCGCGACGGCGCGCGGGGTGTTAGTTTTCACCCTGGGTGTTTGGTTGGCCGCTTGTATGTTTTGGAGCCGATGGATCCCCCCGAGACATTCGGACATGTTTTGCTAAGACAAACGGGCGTGTTTTGTTTATTTCGGGTTTCGAGCATTCTTTTGCACTGCGAAATGCACTGGTGGCATAAATTGCTCAAGTTTTGCCATTGCGAAGAACTCAATCGTGACCTCTTGTTTCATCGAGTGGGGATATTGCGACGAAAAAGCTGCTAATATCACTGAAACGCTGCGAGCCGTCAAGCTCGTCCACGCCTGCGTGGCGCACACACGAGCACCCTGGCAAAAATCGAGCCCCAGGGTCAAACAAATGAGGGTTTTGGACCGTCGCCCAATTTTTGAGTTGCTACCGCAAGGGATCCGAGAAGAACTCCCAAACAGTACGGCGTCACGATCCAAAAAAAACTAGAACAAGCCCCCCAGGTTGGCACGCCGCCATGCCATTATTCGATTTCGGTCGACCGCCAGAAAGGACATCGAAAACTCAACCAAATATGTCTTTTCGTTGCCCCCCCCCTTCGGTGCCGCCTTCCTGCCTCCACTCCTTTCTTTTCTTCGATACATGGTCGCGATCGGCAGCGCGGGCCACGGGCCGCCCCGGGCCGCGCCCAGCCTTGCTTGGCATGGGGCAGACTGAACGGCACTGCGAAGAGGGTGAGAAAATGAGGAGTGGGGTCGCAAGCAAGCAGAAGGATAGCGAAATCACGAGGAAGGAAGGCGCCCGGGGTCCGAATTGTCGAGGATAGAGGGGGAATGCCGAGACGTTCTCCACATGTTTTGTCATCATCGCTCACGCCCCCCTCTTCAGATTATCTGGCCTTCCGCGCCATTGTGGCTCAGCTTAATTAATACCGTTGCATGCCCCTCATTCTAAATTCTCGCAATGTGTGATCGATGTCATTGTTGCTCTGCGGCTATCCATCGGGCCTCTTGCGTGAGCCCCATTCAAAAAACCGTCGGTATTTTCCTCAGCCAGATTGGTTGAAAGAGAAGGTCGCCAGGGCTGGTTTGGGGCATAATTGGCTTCAGAGCCACTGCAATCCCACGAGAGACGAATTTGCAAAATGGAATTCTCGAGTAGCTATGTGCAGCGTGATTGCAAAAATCCAGCCAGGGCAGCTTGGCCACCATGGCATCCTCACTGAATGGACTCAGGAGGCTGAAGCTCTTTGGAATTATCTCATGGGCATTCGCCCGATACCGCCTGCACCAAGTCGACAAGGTAGCACTCGTGCAGCCAATGCCCGGGGGTGATGACGAGCTTTCCCGTCATGCTAAACTCGGCAACGATCAATGGGGATACCTGTGTATGAACGCGTTGATGTATACGACATACGACATATATATACGACGTGTAGTTCGAAACGAAACTGCCCAGGGTCAGACCTCAAACGCCCGCCCGCTTGTACAGTGCCATCGGATGGTGCTGCGGATCACATGAGGCCCCGCGATTGCTTTACTGTCGAGATTCAACAACTGTTCGTGGCAAAGCCTCCTGTGCAAGTATCATCAAAACGGAATGCTAGGGGCACCATTGTATCTTCAGTGCAAGTCAGGTGGAACGCCATCTTCGATTCAGGTGTTGTCCCTGATGCTGGCGTGAGCAGAATCTGGAACCCCGTGATTAACCAGTATAGTGGACGGAGCTTTCTGGACATACTTCGGGAACATTCGGAAGCAATGAACATTCAGCCAGGGAAGGCCCCAGAGTGCTATTGGGTGCCGTTTCCAGTTCTCAGGATGATCGAAATGGGTTTGTGGAAAACGTTGATTGTGAGCGCGTCGTGGGATAGTGCGTTGCCAGCTCAACTTGGCTGGCCAAGCGATGAGTGGCGGCTGTCTCTTGGTGCGCGTCTGGGTATGCGAATGCCTACAGTTCAAGTTGAAACTACAAATCTCGATGTGCGAAAATTGCAGGCCCTTGTAAGTTTGCTCCGCCGGTGCTGGTCAAACATCCCCTCAAGAGGTCAGGCCGTTGGCGACAATTTGGGCTTTCAGCTAGAGCGCACTGTTCTTCGGCTGGACGCAACTATCGAACACCTGCTGCGAGAACGAGTGGGCGCTGCATATGCGGACAGAGGTTCGTTCAAGTGGGAAGGTCATCATCTTTTGAAGGCCGTGGTTGCAGCCTCTGCATTGGGCCATCGCAGTCGCCTCAAGACTTCGGTGGATGTTTGCATTGACCTAGCTGTCCCGCGCACAATGGCTGAGATGTGCAAGGAGAGATACAAACGCCTCACAAAATTGATCCCACCAGCTCCCACTATTTCAAGATCGCAGTTTCAGGTCGACGCGGCCTACATGCTGACGGTCGCGCACCAGCGGCAGCAGGCAACCACGTGCAAGTTCAGACATTTTATGGCAGATTCTTCTCCTCAAGCAGGCGAAAGGCTAGACTCCAAATGTAAATTCGTTTAACGTTGACGCCAGAAGCATAACCCTTTGCCATCACTCCGAGTCCTCATCCATTCGTGCTTTGATCCATCCATTCGTCCTCCACCCCCAACCTCGTGCCAATGCTGCTCTTGCTCCGCCTTCCCATCGGTGCCATCTCTCTTCTCTTGGGGCTGGGCCTGGAGGATGGTTGGCCCATTTAGCATCCAGGCATCTCGCCTCGCTTAACCTCCGACTCTGATAAGGCCCCCCATTGCTTTCTCGCAGTGCTTGCTCCACTCCCCCCAGGTGAAGATTGGCTGGTCTCGAGCTGCCTCGAGGTCAGCGCCGGCGAGGTCGCGGGCCTTCTCCGCAACGCGCACAGTCTCCAGCTATCAGCGTGCAGGTGGCTAGCAGCATTCGCAGATGGACGGTCAGAGGAACGCGATCCCGATGACGATACTTTGCAATCCATTGCGCAGGCTCGCCAACATGCTGGCAGAAGGTTGGTCAATTGCATGCAGATTCACAAGCAGATTCCCATTGCACTTGGCAGTAAGGCGTCCGGGCTGGAGCATAAGACACATGCGATATTGCATGCACTTATGATGGAGACGGTTGGGATGGATCACCTGCAGAGGGAGGCCGACACGATCGCATCTTTTACTACAGATATGGGAGTCGAATTTGGCATAGCCGACGCTGAGGGTGGCTCCATAGATGTGTATTTCCCGAGCTGGGTGCGTCAAAGACTCCAGCCTGATTCGATGGATGAGTCCAACTTTGGCTCCAGCGTGCCGACTGTGTGGCGGCCAATTCCAGAGATGCGGAACTTTCCAATGCCAAATGCGTTTGTTGTCCCAGGTATGCTCCATATTCTCGACAACTTGGAACACAGCATGGACAATACCCTATGCAATTTCAAAGATTGGCTTCCAGGGTTGCAAGCAATCACCACTCTACTGGGCGAGAAACACCACAGAGAACTATTCGTTGAAAAGTGCATCCGGTCCCGCCCAGAATTTCGGCACTTCGAAGACTTGTTCAAAACCGACATGCACACCACCAAGAAATGGCGATGGGGTGCTGTAGTCGACGTGCTGAATGATCTCATGAGAGTGATGGGGGCCTTGTCTGCGGCGTGGTGCCAGTCTCGATTCCTATCCGGACCGGGGCTGTCAATGTCGGATGTGGGAGGGGGGTCAGGGCCAAAGGCCGCAGAGAGCCTCGGGGGCAATGTGAGGGCAACGGGGCCACGAGAAAACTCAACCACAAGGCGCCGATGGGGGGCCGTGGGGCCGAGGGGGACCGTGGGACCGAGGGACCAAACTGGTTTTGATTGGCCGTGGGACCGAGGGGGAGGGGAAAAGTTGTTTTCTGTGGCTTTCGGCCCTGGCCCTCCCAGGAAGCGCCGAGGAGGTGAGGGCCGACGAGGACCTGAACCCAGATATCATTACTCGCACAGTCAATAGCTCCTACTGGTGGGCATATGCGGCCATGCTTCGAAACATCCATGGGATTGTACGGGATCTGCGAACCTGGTCAGAGGGATGTACTTGCCATGACTGGCTCCACTGGAAAGCAAACGCAGATGCTGCTGAGGAGCTTAAGCAATGCAATGCCCATACGTCCCAGAACGATACTTTCGATGGTGTTCGCTTCCAATGCCCTCTGAAAAGCTTGAGGGCCCCTGAATTGGCATCTGAATCGGGGCCCGATGGTCGAATAGGCTCCCTCATGGAGGAGATCTGTTCGAGAAGGTTAGCTTACATTCTTGGACCATGCGCGGGCCTGTCGCCAGAAGATCGGGGAAAAGTTCTGTCCGATTTCACATTGGGTAAGGCTGCAATGCGACACGAGCTCGTGACGAAGATGAGGCACTGGGAAGTCTTACCATGGAAACTCATTGGCCTGGCTCACCATCTGCCCGCTAAGGCAAAAGCAGTTGCACGAGAAGCGATAACCATGTTCGACACTTCTCCGCAAGACCCTGCTCTTCACCATAGGCTTACACTGGCATTCTTGAGGCCGGGCTCCGCTCTGCGATCTCAATTGGAACAATTTGCACACTCTTCGGCCAAGCTCGACGAGCTACCCGATCTACTGCAACGGGTAGCGCCGCTCGCTTTCATCGCAGTGGCAGAGCGGAGAGGAGAGGGGGACCATTCCATCATCGCCAAAAAGACTAGAGGCAAGAAGGTAAGCCCAGCTTATGTGAGCATTACGTTGCGGCTGCCAATGATTGTACGGGCGCTTGAAGACAAGTCGACAGCACAACAGATAATTGAACACTTTGAGAAGATGCGGAAACCTCAATCGGCAATGATCAATCTTGGCATGAACCACCACCCGCAACTCCGTCATTTGAGGCACATGCCTAAAAGATGGTGGGCATCCGTCCGGCTCCTCGAGATGGCGACCTATTGCGCTGACCCCGAAACCAAGTTCCATCAGTACGAGGCCGCCCGGAAAGCTCACGATAAGGCAAAGAAGCGCACTAAAAAGAATGCCAAGGCCATGCGCATCAACACCAAAACAGTTTTGAGTGAGGAGGTCGTGCTGCGCACGGCCCTTATCGATCATTGTCAGCGCCAGATGCGGCCAGGTGTTTGGTTCTCAGTGAATGCAGACGCCGCTCGCTTGCCCAGCGTACAGGTGGCCCTGGCGCCAGTTCACCGCCAAGGCTTGCCGCCTCGGCCAGGCTCGAAGCAGGGGCCTGGTAAATTCGCGATGATGCCTGAGGTCGACGACTTCGCTGCGTCGGCCAGGACTGCGCGGCTCTGAGGAGGAAGGGGGGGGGGAGGAGGAGGAAGAGGAGGAGGGGGAGAAGGGGGATGAGGAGGAAGAGGAGGAGAAAGAGGAGGTGGAGGTGGTGGTGGAGGAGGAGGAGGAGGAAGAGGAGCAGGGGGTGGTAGGGGTTTTTTCCCAGCGCAACGTACCAGGAGGAGGTGGAGGATAGGGAGGCAGAACGGCGGCAAGATCTCATGTGCATGTCGAGTAACTGGCATGTCGGAGCGAGCCCACTGGAATGCTATGTTCCATCTTCGCCCTCCTTTCCCTCTCTGTCACCGTATCGTCCTTCTCCTGACCACCCTCCGTGATTTCTCCCATTGTGTTTTGATCCTCCGTCACCTCCTCCTGCTCCGCATCTCGCTTACCATCGCCACTTGTATACGCTGTGCGTGTACCCCAGGACCGAGGACTCCATCGTGCCGGCGGGCTCGTCCAGGGACGTCTATTTTCAGATTGTCAAGAGGAACGCTGGACGTGCACACCTGGTGCCCGTCCCCGCTGCCAGCGGGTCATCCTTACCAGCGGATTCATTCGCAGTCCTTCTGCACAGTCTTGTACATGTGCCTGGTACTCCCGCCGCGTCCATGCACGTGGACGTGGACCCACAGCAGGCTGTAATGACGGCGTCGCCGTCGGCAATACTGAGCTTGAAACATATCGACCTGGAGACTCTGAATTGTTCTTTGCGCTCTTGGTCAGTTGACAGAACCGCAAGATTTACGCTCCGAGGCTACTCTCTGGACGAAGCTGAATGCGCAGTCTTAGAACGATTAGTTGTAGCAGGTGCAGTTGATGGCTCGGACAGCGTGCTCACAATCCATTCCCGAGAAAACGAAGCATCCATCCTACTGAACGCATGGCTTCAGCAGGGCTTAGCTGTGATCCATCGGACAACGCCAGACACCACTGAGTGGCAGATGAGTTCGATGGCCGCCCGCGCGCTGACTATGTCGCAGCGCATCCACTCGGACATATTGCTATCTGCTCCGCGTCCAAGTATCGAGTGGGGTGATGCGGACGCTTGGGAGTTGCTTTCTCATTTGACGGCGTTGGGGTGGAAATGGTTTAGACTACCCAACGCCATACAGAGGCGACGAGCAATTGTGCCGTACCAGCTCGGAGGAGATCTAACGTTTTATACTCAGTCCCCCAGTTGCGACCTGAATTATTTGAGGGTTTTGGCGTTGGCGCCTGACTTGTTCGAGTCAGGCTTGACATGCATACGGCATTGGACGGCGGACAAGAAGTACTACAAACGATTGTTATCTGGCGACGTCGGTTACGAGGCCCTCGAAGACACAGATGGCGCCCCTCGAGGGAGGCGCATGCTACGCCCAGATACAGATGAACTGCTCGCGCTCCCTTGTAAGCGCAGTGCACAAGCTGCGCTCGAAGATCAGCCTGTGGCAGCTCCCCGGCCATCACGGCCTAGAGTGCGACTGCCTCCGAAGTGTGATGATGAGGACAAGGACCAGGACCTACTCAGGGCTGGAACCTATCACAGTAGAGGTAAACAAGCGACTGAATACGCATCTCTCTGACGGCATCCCAAGTGCCTTGCAACACATATACCATCTAGACATCTAAGTACCCTGCCCCTACACGGCTCCGCTAGTATAATGGGTCCAGGACCGCAGGGGGGGGGAGGGGGGAGGGACCTAGAGATAATTACTCGGATGCGTATGAGGTAGCAGCAGGAGGGCTTATGAGGTAGCTACGGGGAGGGCCCAGGGCCGTTATGTAAATCAAGCAGCTATAGGATGCCACAGGGGTGATGCCAAGCAGTGTTCTTGACATTTGGGTAGCCATGGGGAACGCTTGATGCGTGTCTATGCGTTTTGATGCCCAGGATGCGCAACTTGCCGACCTGTTCGAGGACTCCGATTCCGATGCGCTGGACTCGCATCGCGATGACGACCCTGGCGACGACGGCGACGCTGGCCAAGGTGGCGCCGGGTGCGGTGGCGGGAAGCTCGCAGCAGATGATAAAGATCTCCAGGATGCATTAGAAACCTTGTTTGAGGAGATCGATCAGGCTGACGCCGCTGAAGGCTCGGTGCAGCCTGAGAGAGCGGATGGCCCGCTTGGCGACGCCAGGTTTGGAGAGGCGGCAGGCGCTCCAGATTGGCCTCCCGAGGCATCGCGGGCGCCGACGACGCCAGAGTCAGATGCGCCAGTCAGGCCACCTTCGGGGCCAGAGCTGACAGACTCAGACCTCTTCTCGCAGGTGTCAGAACCGCGAGAACCGCCCCCGCCAGAGCCATGGGCGCCAGTCCCGCCACCATCGGGGGCAGAGCCGACAGACCCTGTCTCGCCGCCAGAGCCACAGCCGCTGACGCCTATTGGAGGGACGGCGACGCCGGAGTGGCGCCCGCCAGAGCCAGCGTCGCCAGACCCGCCCCCTCCATCGCCAGAGCTTCCAGCACCGCCAGAATTGCCTCCCCTATTGCTAGAGCATCCAGCGCCGCCAGACCCGCCCCCTCCAGCGCCAGAGCCTCCAGCGCCGCTTCCGCCGCCTGCGGCGCCGCCCCCGCCAGCACCTGCGCCGAAGGCGAAGGCGGACCAGGGTAGTGTTGTTAGACCACGACCAGAAACGCTTCGGAATACGATTTCAAAGGGAATACTTTCAGGTGTCGCCCACTGGGGCCTTGTGGCTCTGTGCAGACTACATAAGTAAGTGGTTCGATAGCCCCCTGATGTTGAACGGCGTTTCTGATTAATCCGTCTATCACCACTGCGCTCCTGCAGGCGCTCCCCAAAGGACGAGCGGCCCGCGGCGAAGGCGCAGGCCCAGGCGGTATTGGTCAGATCATTGGCCCTTTCAGGTTCACTCATAGAGCGCCTGGGCCTGCATCCAAACACGGGGGCTGGCAGGCGACATGCCCGTATCACCGCGAGAATCTCAAAACTGCATGCACTAGGACGGTTTCGATGAGGGGCGACACGATCGCTGACATGGACGAGGCGCTGAATACCTTGAAGCATTGGTGTTTGGTGGCGCTATCGTTTCATCGCAAGAGTGGCCATGGGCGGTGCGTGCCTCCCCTTGACTCTCCGTTGGCTGGCGCTATCTTAGACGCGCGGCTGAGGGCCATGGAGCCCCCAGCTGAGAGGGTGATCCCTGATTCAGAGATGCCACCAGAGGAGTCCGGGGACGAGGACGCGGCCGCCGCCGCCGCGGCGGCTGACGCGCCTGGGCCACCAGTTGCGGGAGCCGCAGCGCCGCCCGCAGATGGGGCTTCAGATCGTGGAGGTAGCAGCAGCAGCTCGAGCAAGTCGAGCAGCTCTTCCAGTTCCAGTTCTAGCTCAAGCGATTGAGCGGCGTTGGCACAAAGTGCATCCGCATCGGCTAGCAGTGCTCCATCCATCCATCGTCCATCTTCCTCCACCTCCGCCCTCTTGTTATACCTTCTCATTTCTGTCTTCCCCCCCACCGAAAAACAACTGGGTACGCACAAGGAATAAAGAATCGACTACGTCCCGAAACGTGGCCTCGAGCCTCGACGCTGGCCCCCACTCCCGCCGCCCCGCCGGGGAGACTCCCGCTCCCCCCCCCCTGCTGGCTGGCCGCAAACGCCGTCCGTCAGACCACGTTCGACGGATTGATGACGACGGGCCGCGCACGACGGACTTCGGCAACCGACGACGATGACGACGACGACCACGACGACGGAAGAGGTTTTCTCGAATGGTTCAGTGTGAACAAGGCCGCCTCGGAGTTCCTTTTCGAAATGTTGATCCCTGTAGGCGGCCTAATCAGCTTGCTGTATGCCAGCGGTCTTGAGCCCTCCCTGAAGCCCGGGAGGCCCTCGTGCATTCTGGTCCTGCTGTGAAGGTTTCTTTTGATTCGGTCGACTGGCCCTTCGACCTGGACGTGTGTGTCTGGCGAGTCGTCCTGTCGTATCGTTCTCCTGCTTTCTTCGACGTCGTCGTCGAATCGTCGTTGTCGTCGTTCAGGGCCTCGTCCTCGCCCCAGCCAGCTTCGTCATCGTCGTCATCGTTGCTGCTGCGTGCCGCCCCGCGCGCGCTTGCCGCCTGCCGCACGTGCGACACGGTGCTGGACGCCGCAAGTTGCGGCAAGGCGAGGCGGGCCCCGCCCCGCCCCAGCCCCGCTGCGCGCGGCCGGGGAAGGCCAGGAGGAGAACGGATGACACGAGGACGACGAGGAGGTGGGGGACTGGAAAGAAGATGGAGGAGGATGAGGAGCAGGAAAAAGAGGAGCAGGAGGAGGAGGAGGAGGAGGAGGAGGAAGAGGAGGAAACGGGGGAGTGACGGTGTTAAGGAGGAGGACCGAGGGCCAAGAAACAACGGGTAGTAGCGAGTAGAAGTATCTTGACTCCGGGACCTCGGGAGCCTCGGGGAGCCTCGGGGAGCACCACTGGGGCTTGCTCGGTTATCCAAAGTTCCAATCCGAGTTCGAATGCAGATACCGACTCCCGTCACATGGCTATCACATGCAAACGCACTCACGTAAGCATAACAACTTATGTATGCATGCGCACATAAACGCAACCGCGCGCACAAGCATGTGCAAGCACAATAACACAACGCATCGCAATTCGACATATGTATGCGTACATGCACACATATACGCATGCACCTGCGCCTGCATACGCGCACAACTCTGACTATGGTCCTTTTGACTTCTGAACCCTATGCGCCATGTGTGCATCTTGAGCTTCATGAGCCCCGTAAGCCGCATGATCCGTATGAACCTGATCAGTTATAGGATACATATCTGCTCCGTGAGCCTTTGAGGCCTTAGACTCGTATGATCCGTATGGATCATATGCGCCTTATGCGCCTTATGAGCCTAATGGGCCCTGCGAGCCTTACGAGCCTGTGAATCGCATAGCCCTCCTGCCGCACCTGGAAACGGGACGGGGCCGTCACGTTTCCATGATTGTTCGGCTACGTCTTTTGAACCAAGATGAGCGTACTTGCGATTTCCCATAACAAATAACCCTTATGCGCATTGCAGCCCCATGATCCCAATCTGCGCCATGAACCCTGCGTGCTCTTATTAGCCTTCTTCGCCCCATGATGCTTCTAGGCCTTCTGAACCCGACAAGCCCTATGAGCCCTCTGAGCAAGATGATATTTTTGAGCCTCTGAGCCTTCAGAGCTCCAGGAGCTCCTAAACCCTATGGGCCGTGTAAGCCTCTGAGCCCTGCGAGGCCGATGTGTCGAATGAGCCCCTTTTAGCTGCATAGATCCTATGGGCATTGAGCTCTACGGAGCCCAGGCGCCAAAGCGCTAGCGGTGATATGCGCCGGTTGACCTTTCTTCCCGAAAGTTGACATGTTGCTGCGAAATGCTGCGAAATGATGCGACATGCTGCGAAATGTTGCGAAACGCTGCGAAATGTTACGAAATGCTGCGAAATGTTGCGAAACGCTGCGAAATGTTACGAAATGCTGCGAAATATTCGAAATCATGTGCGCAATATGCAAAAGCGATTGATTTTTCATTTTTTATATTAAACATGATAGAATATTACAAAGTTGTGCGCGCCGAATGTGATGTTAGTTAAAGTCGTCCTGAAGCTATCATGGTCGGTGTTCGGGCGGCGTTCGGGCGGCGGTCGCGCGGGTCGCGGCGGTCGGGCGGCGGTCGGGCGGCGGTCGGGCGGCGGCGGTCGGGCGACGGTCGGGCGGCGGTCGCGCGGGTCGCGGCGGTCGGGCGGCGTTCGGGCGACGTTCGCGGCGGTCGCGGCGTTTGCGCGGCGGCCTTGGGCGCGAATTGTTGCAAGCATGTTGTAAATTCACGCAAAGAAACATTCTTTTTCTCACGCTTGCATTCGAAAAGTTTTAAAAAACCATATCATATTATTAAAACTTATGTAATTGGCACAGTTTAAATGAATTCTCTCATCATGTAAGCTATTAAAACTATATTATAACCAGTTTAAGTCATTTTTCGCAGGAAAGCTACTAAATTTATGCAAATTGATACATTTTAATGGATTTCTCAAATTTGTCGGTGGTTTCGCGAATCCAAACACCCACGCCCGAAAAAAGGTCAGAGCGCGCGGGAGCAACGTCTCAGAGAGCCTCAAACTCCTAAGTGCGCGGCCGCATCTAACAGCCGCTGCTGAGATGCACTTGGGCTGTTAAACGCAGTGCGCGGTCGGCACGCGCACGGCGCGCCCGCGCCCTGACGGTTGGCTGTGCTAGCTCGCGTGAGTTGTGGGCCGCTTGCGTACGGCCAAGTGCATTCCCTTGCAAGGTCAAGCTTACCCGCGCTGGGTGATCAGCGCTGCCACGTGGCCATCAGACCATCAAAGCAAATGGTGCGCGGTCGCAACAGGCACCGTGTCCTAAGCCCTCAACACCCTAAACCCTGAACAGCCTAAACCCTAAACATCCTAAACCCTAAACACCCTAAACCCTAAACACACGAAGCCCTAAACACCCTAAGTCCTGAACACCATAAGCCCTAACCGCCCTAAACCCTAAACACCCTAAACCCTGAACGCCCTAAACCCTGAACACCATAAACCCTAAACACCCTAAACCCTAAACACCCTAAACCCTGAACACCATAAACCCTAAACACCATAAACCCTGCACACCCTAAACCCTGAACACCCTAAAAAACCCTAAGCACCCTAAACCCTAAACACCCTACACCCTAAACACACTAATCCCTAAACGCCCTAAACATCATAAACCCTAAACACCATAAACCCTAAACACCCTAAACCCGAAACACCCTCAACCCTAAACACAATCAACCCTAAACATCCTAAGCCCTAAACACACTAAACACTAACCACCATAAACCCCAACCACCCTAAACCCTAAACACCCTACATAAGCCATAAACACCCTACACCCTGACCACCCTAAACCCTAACCACCCCAAACCCAAAACATCATAAACCCTAATAAACACCCTAAGCCCTAAACAGCAGAAACCCTAAACAACATACACCCGAAACACCATAAACCCTAAACACCATAAACCATAAACACCCTAAACCATAAACCCCTAAACCCTAAAAGCCCTAGACCGTAAACACTCTAACTCATAAACACCATAAACCTTGACCATCATAAACCCTAACCACCCTAAATCCTAAACACCCTAAACCCTGATAACCATAAACCTCAACACCCTAAACCCTGAACACCATAATTCCGAAACGCCCTAAACCATAAACACCCTAAGCCCTAAACACCAGAAATCCTAAAAACACCATAAACCTTGAACACCCTAAACCATAAACACCCTAAACCCTAAACACCATAAACCCTAAACGCCCTAATCACCCTAAACCCTAAGCACCCTAAACCCTAACCACCCTAAACACTAAACACCTTAAACCCTGAACACCATACACCCTAGACACTCGCAGCCCTAAACACCCTAAACCCTAAGCACCCCACACCGTAAGCACCAGAAACCCTAAACACCCGAAACCTTAAACACCCTAAACCCTAAACACCCTAAACCCTAAACACCCTAAACCATGACCACCCTCAACCATACACACCCTAAACCCTCAGCACCCTAAACACGAACCACCCTAAACCCTAACCACCCTAGACCCTGAACACACTAAACCCTAACCACCCCAAAAGCCCTAACAACCCTCAACCTTAAACACCCTAAACCCTAACAGCCTAAGCCCTAAACACCCCAAACCCTAAGCACCCTACACCTTCCTCACCCTAAACCCTAACCACCCTAAACCCGAAGCACTAAACCACAAACACCATAAACCCTAATCACCCAAAGCCCTAAACATCATAAACCCTAAACACCCTAAACCTTAATCACCCTAAACCTTACACCCTAAACCCTAAGCACCATTAACCCTAAACACCCGAAACCCTAAACACCATAAACCCTAAACACCCTAAACCCCAAACACCATAAACCTTAACCACCCTAAACCCTAAACACCCTGAACCCTAAACACCATAAGTCATAAACATCCTAACACTAAACACCTTAAAACATATACACCCTAAACCATAAACATCATAAACACTAAACACCCTAAACCCTAAACACCCTACACCCGAAACACCATAAGCCCTAACCACCATAAACCCTACACACACTAAACCTTAAACATCATAAGCCATAAACACCCTAAACCCTAAACACCCTGAACCGTAAACACCCTAAACCCTAAGCACCCTAAACCCTAAGCACCCGAAACCCTAAACACCATAAACCCTAAACACCCTAAACCCTAAACACCCTAAACCCTACACACTGCACACCCTAAACACCATAAGCCCTAAACACCATCAACACGAAACACCCTAAACCCTAAACACAGTGAACCCCACACAACCGAAACCCTAAGCACCCTAAAACCTAAACACCAGAAACCCTAACCACCCTAAACCCTAAGCACCATAAACCCTAAACACCATAAACTTGAACCACCCTAAAAAACTAACCACCCTAAACCCTAACCACCCTACACCCTAACCACCCTAAACCCGAAACACCCTAAACCCTAAACACCCTAAACCCTATACACCCTAAACCCTAAACGCCCTATACTTGCACCACCCTAAACCCTAACCGCCCTAAACCCCAAACACCCTAAACCCTAAACACCCTAAACCCTAAACACCCTAAACCCTAAACGCCCTAAACCCTCAACACCCTAGGGTTTAGGGTTTAGGGTCTAGGGTTTGGGGTTTAGGGTTTAGGGTTTAGGGTTTAGGGTTTAGGGTTTAGGGTTTAGGGTTTAGGGTTTAGGGTTTAGGGTTTAGGGGGTTTAGGGTTTAGGGTTTAGGGTTTAGGGTTTAGGGTTTAGGGTTTAGGGTTTAGGGTTTAGGGTTTAGGGTTTAGGGTTTAGGGTTTAGGGTTTAGGGTTTAGGGTTTAGGGTTTAGGGTTTAGGGTTTAGGGTTTAGGGTTTGGGGTTTAGGGTTTAGGGGGCTGCCGGAGGCCAAGACAGCCCGCTGCACTTAAGGGGCCCTTAAGTGCAGCGGATCTGCTCCTCCTTCGGAGGGGCTCCCGGAGGCCAAGACAGCCCGCTGCACTTAAGGGGCCCTTAAGTGCAGCGGATCTGCTCCTCCTTCGGGGGGGCTCCCGGAGGCCAAGGCAGCCCGCTGTGCTTCAGGGGCTCTTAAGTGCAGCGGATCTGCTCCTCCTTCGGGGGGGCTCCCGGAGGCCAAGACAGCCCGCTGCACTTAAGGGGCCCTTGAGTGCAGCGGATCTGCTCCTCTTTCGGGGGGGCTCCCGGAGGCCAAGACAGCCCGCTGCACTTAAGGGGCCCTTAAGTGCAGCAGCGGGTCTGCTCCTCCTTTGGGGGGGGGGGGGCTCCCGGAGGCCAAGACAGCCCGCTGCACTTAAGGGGCCCTTAAGTGCAGCGGATCTGCTCCTAAGCACCCTAAACCTCAAACACCCTAAACCCTACACACCCTAAACCCTAAACACCCTAAACCCTAAACACCCTAAACCCTTAAGCACCCTAAACCTAATCACCCTAAGCCCTAAACACCCTAAACCCTAAACACCCTAAACCAATCGTGCACAGACCCCAGCGTTGTAGCCTGTTTCAGTTCAATATGTTGGTACATGCTACAGGTGCTACCCTTTGTCTGGAGACAACGCCAGCAAAACAACTCACAACAATTTCATCACGCGCGCAAAGCTGCGCGATACGGCGTCGCAAACAAGAGAGAAAATTTGACGCCAGCACAAAACCCAGCACAAACATCCTTGAAACATCCATTGCCCAGAGGCGACGCCCACGTGATATTTGCGCCCGGCGCCCCCTCCCACGCAATGGCCGCAATGGGCCCCAACCCCGTGAAGAGCTGCGTCACAATGGTTGTTCTGGCTCAAGTGGCGCTTTCACACCCCACCGATGAAGCGCAAAAGTTTACGACCCGATGGGGATATCGGGATCACCTTGGGCGTAGGGCCAACCAGTTGCTGCAATGATCCAGTGGCCAGCTGGCAAAGGCCCGGGGCGTCCTGCGTTGAAGAGACCTTCCGCTGGCCAGACAAGTTCTTGCATCGTCTTCCGGGGCGGGCGCTCGAGTTGCTTTCAGAGAAAGTGGCGCAGGGTTTTTTTGTATACAGAGGATTATGCTGGGTGGGGATCAGGCTCCACAGCAGTGCATCACTTACTGAAGGGGCTGCGACGTTTCAAGCCAGAGGTTCACCCAGGCCGGATTTCGTGCGAACGAGCCTGTGACATCGAGGCTCATTGCAGGAAGGCGCTCCTTGCTCACTGCCCGGGCAGCGCCCCAGCGTGCGTCATGGGGGACATGTTAGACCGCACGCCGCCCGAGCTGCTGAGGAGGATGACGGAGGCCGCGGACCGATCGTCATCAGAGGCTGCCGAGAGGACCAAGTCTGGCGAACTGGCCAAGGACGTGTACAATGAAGTCGGTACGGCTTTGATCGAAGAGGTGACGCGTTGTCACCTTTCATTGTTCCCCTAGTGGTGTCGTGATGTCTGATGCCCTCCCTAATAGAATTCATCCTCCCTTGCTTGATCCTTCCTTTGCAACAAACTCAAACATGATGCGTGGCATGCGTGTCTGTTCGAGCCACGTGCCCCGTGCCCCGCCCTCCCAGGTGAAACAGTTCATGCTGGCGGACGTCGGCGCCATCCAGCTGAACCAGTACAAGGCATACTGCTATAGGCATAAGTGCGATTGCAGGGTGCATCCTTCGTCAGGTTCGCATTTGATTGGGCATTTCGCTGGTTTCTCGTGCACCACAGTGTCTTTCATTGGATTGAAAAAAGGTTGGAGCGGGAGCAGTGCATGTTGCTTCATGCAGTGGGCGCGGGACTTTTTGATTTCTTCCCCTGATTGGGCAATTTGCGAGTGCACGATTGGATTTGACCATCATACATTAGCGGCAATAGTAGGAACAACTCACGATGTTTATCCAATTGTTGTTAGCCCACACCAGTTGGGCATCCCAGTCTCTAGGATTCGCAAGTACATGATCATTTTGAAACGCTCATCTCTGCGATGGATTCCAAAGGTCGAGGAAGACCCCGCTGCATCATTCCTGGAATTGTTCGGCGCAACGCCCGCCTGTTTAGGCCAAGTGTATTTTCGGGCGCCGCGCAGCAAAGTAAACGCATTCTTGGCAACCTTAGCGCTGGAGCGCGGACTGCCAGCAACTCGGGCAGGTGGCTTACAGTGGCACAATCGGCAGCTGCTCGGAGTAGGGAAGCGGTTTCGCCTCGAGTCATATGAGTCTGCAATTCGCAAGCGGGGCCTTCTGCCTCATCGGACCCCGTATCTTTGTAATTTGTCCCAGAATGCCCACTGGTTTGGCGGAACCCCGCGCTACGTCCCCGCTTTGATGCAGCGTTCGAATTTGTGGTCCATGAGCTTGTCCCGCGAACAGTTGCCAGAGGAAGCAGTAGAAGCGCAAGGCATGGCTTTGTTCAGTAGTGCAGATGCTTCATACCAATGTCCCTTCAAAGAAGCCGTGCTCAGAGATGAATTTCGACCGCGTCAGTTAAGGAGTATGGGAGGGAATTCAATGCACGTAGCAGCGGTTGGAGCATGCGTTTGTTTCCTCTTGGCATTCACTGAGAGGGCCCAGTAAGCCGCAGCTCACTTGAAGTTTAGTTTCGCAGCTTCCGCTTCTGAAAAGTAAAGACCCAACCATAGCTAATGGCATGGGCCCCGATTGGTATGTCGACCCTGTTAGAATAAAACGTAACCTCGCGACTCGCGCCCTGTCAACCCCGCCTTGTTCCCCAGATTAGCCCGCTGGATCTTGCCGGCCACGGTGCCACCCTCCATCCCATTAACATCGTCATCATCATGACCATCGCCGCCATCACCTTACAGCTCACGATCACCATCATCATCATCATCATCGGCATCATCATCCAAGATACGTAGCCGTCGTTTGGCTTAGCGGCTGCCCTCTGGCAGCTGAGGTTCGGAGCACGTTGGCACCTGGCCACGCCTCCCCGCGGCTCCTCGACGCCTCGATGGAGGGGCAAGCGCCCTCATTTGTGCAACCGCGGCCGAAAAGCTCGGCAGGTGTCGGCCGCCTGCCTCGCGCGTCAAGGCCAAAGCTCTTCCTCGAGAACTCTGATTTGCCTGATGATGCGCCTGCTGAGGTCCCCCACGAGCCAGGAGCGGCTGGGGACGGGCATGGCGTTGGGCACGATGAAGCCGGGGGCGGCGGCCGAGGCAAGGGCGGCCGTAAGGGCGGCAAGGGGAAGGGGCGACGTAAGTCAAAGGTGTCGAGGAACGGTGACGATGATGACGCTGGCCAGGGTGACGCTGACGGCGAGGACGGTGGCAAGACCAAGGCTTGCGGGTCGTGCAAGAAAGAGAAGAGCATCAAGGAGTTCTACGAGAGTCAGAACGACTGCAAGGTTTGCCGCAAAGAGGACCGTCAAATGATGGGAATGGCTGAGAGGCAAGGTCTCACTTCCTGGTTGAAGGATTTGAAGAACAAGAAGCCGGCCGAGTACGCGAAGCTCAAGAAGGTTGTCATGAAGGTGGTCCCGAACGCCCAGGGCCGAAGGGAGTTTAACCTTGTCCAGTACAAGGAGGAGATGTATACCAGGGCAGAGGTCGAGTCGAACAAAATGGGCAAAATGATGTGGGAAGGTGAGTACCGCGAATTTGCCCAGAGTGCAGAGGGAGGGTTTCTGACCAAAGACGAGTACGAGGCACAATGGAAGAAGTGGATGGAAGATCCGGATCACCCCAAAGACGAAGACGGGCCTCGAGGCTACACGCAGTGTTTGGTCAAGAAGGGCAAGTACATCAGTGACAAGGAGGCGATGGGCAAGAAGAAATCGGTCGAGGCTTCTGGGAAGGCGATCAAGAAGTGTGACGAAGCCACGGCGAAGAGCTTGATGAACCAAGCGACTGGCGGCATGGACGTGGAAGACAACCTCCTCAACTTCGGCCAGGACGAGAAGTCCAAAGCCTTGAAGGCAATGATGACGTCAGCGTCCTCATCATCTGGAACTGTAACCGCACTTGGGGCCGAAGGTATGATGGCACCATCTCTACAGAATCTTCATGACCAGGTCAAGGGGAAGAAGAAGGCCGCCGCACATGATGATACCGAGGACTGCAGTGACGAGGAGAAGACTTCGAATCGAACTTCGAAGGCCGACGAGTCCAACCAGGGCAAAGGCATAACCCCGAAGAAGGTTTCCGCAGAGGAGTGGCTCAACGGCACTGGGCCTCAGAAGATCAACAAGGCTAACCGGGACTGCCTGTGGGATGTGGGGAAGCTCGAGACAACTGCTGCTAGCCGTATGAAGGACATGGAGGCAGCGCTGGAGGACTTCGCCAAAGACCCCGACAAAGACAAGTTCTCGAGCGAGATCAAGACTGTGAAGAACCGCCTCGAAGCGCTGGGCCACGTGCTCAGCTTGGACCCCTCCAAGCTCAAGACGTGCCCGTCCGAAAAGGGGAGCGGAGGTGGAGGAGGCATCGGAAGTCGGAGGAGAGGGAGGCAGAGGTTAGGAGGAAAGGAGACCAGGATCGGCTAGAGGGATGCTGGATGCTGGATGTAATCTCTGTGAGAGTTGTTTCGGCCTTTGCTTTGCCCGCTTCCCAGGTACATCGCGAACGTGGAGACTGCTGCTGGCGCAGCAGACCGGATTGCCAGCGAGTCCTTGGACCGCAGCTCTATCCGATCTTCCCACGACACGAATCCGATCAACTCTGCTGGGCCATGTCCTCGGTACAAGGATCTGATCACCATCGCCCAGGCCAAAGGGAAGGTCGACTTCAACGATTGCCAGTCGGACGAGGACGTGAAATCCCGCAAGACTGAGATCTCCGATCAATACTCGGCCATCCCGAACTTGCTCAAGTTCTGTTCCACTGGCGTGAGCGACTTGTACTCTGCCCGCACTATGCTCCACAAGAGACGCACGTTAGAAGCGAAGGCGGCTGAGGAGGCGCGCAAGAAGCGGCAGAAAGAGGCGAATGCTGCGAGCGGCGCTGGAAACGGGCCAGCGACCAAGAAGGCAAAACAGTCTCAGATTCAGACCTATCCCATCTTCGACGTCGACCTGCCTGGAGGCCGTGACATGTTCTCCATACCGAACATCCCCATCGATGCCCTGGTCGCGTTCGCAACGAAGCACGACGGCGACCTCGGCACCAGCCCTTGTGATAGCATTGACCCTGAAAAGCCATTGCTGTTGCCCTTCCACGTGTCGCCTGCCCACTTGGAGTCTCGGGTGGGCCGCGAGCGGAGCGAGATGCAGTTCGACAACCAGGAGGAGCAGGATCGTTGGGAGGAGAGTGCGACTTCTTTGAATAAGGGCACGGCGACTTTATCTGAGGAGATTGAGGGCTTCAAGGAGGAGTTCCGCGCCTCGGACCTGAGGCTTACGATAGGCAGGGCCGTCAGCCCTTTGCCAGACGAGGAGTGCGAAACCGTCGTGATGGATTGGTTCCTCAACTACTGCCAGTTGGACAAAGCCGGCTTCCGGAACGTGCCCGCGCCGAAGGCTGCGGAGAACCGCCAGCTCTACAATGTCGCGGGCCTCGGGTGCTTTGCCATCGCAGCGGGCGTGCAGGACTGCCGGGTCGAGCCCTCAGCTTTACCCACCTTGCGGGGGCAAGTGGGTGGCACGCGAACCATCGTTGCGCGCAGGGTTGACGAGGTCATCTCGTTCCTGGTGGAGACGAAGGGGCAGAGCGACGTCACGACGAAAATGTCCATCGAGTTCATCAAGTCTGCAATTGCAGCAGACGTCGAGGACTGGACATCAGGGCCCCAGGGCCTTCTGGAAGCCTCCTGAGTCGTAGATCCCTCTTTCCTGCTTTCCTCGCCTCCGACCCCTCCGCTTCTCTCCTTCACTAAGTGCGACTCTTTCCTGCTCACGTCTCTCCTCTCGCAGCCCTGCTCTTTTAGGATGGGAAGCTAGCGGGCGGGGGGGTGGCCCCATGGCTTCTGCCACTTTGCCCCCCGCCCGCCCCCCGTCCCGAGTGAGCGCGGCTAGGAGAGGGAGGCAGATGGGATAGAGCGGCACTGCTCTCGGCCCTCAGGACTTCGTGAACTCTGGCCGCATGATGTGGTGGGGAACGGTCGGCCCCTGGGAGGCGATCTACCTCCCAGCAGGCTCCATCTGCGCAGAGCGCATCAACAACGGCGAGGACTGCTACGGCTTCAAACTGTCGCTCTTCAACGCCAAGGACTCCAAGGCGCTGGACATCATGAAGAAGTACGGGGATGAGATCGAGTCCGCGACGGGCAGGCCCTCGGAGGCGACGAAACAGGCCATCAAGTTCGTGAATGAGGTCAGGAGCTTCGAGGCCGAAGCCGCTGCTGCGGTTGTGGGCGCGGCTCCGCCCACAGGAGATGAGGATGTTCAGGATCAGGAGGAGGCCGAGGGTCTCCAGGGAGCCTCTGGCGGTGGCGGCCCGGAGCCTGTGACGATTCAGGTCGACGAGTAGGCGCCATCCGCTTGGTAAAGTTAGGTTTGAGAGAGGGGGCGCGCCGCGCGCCTCGCAAGGGCCCATACCGAGGCCTTCGGCTTTAGCCGCTTTCGCCACCGCCTTGAATTTGCTAATGGGGGGCCCTCTGAGGGCCTCTTGGCCTCGGAGCTCGGGACCTCTTCAGTACTTTTGGGGGCCAGTAGTCCTGTAGTCATATCCTAGAACAGACCCCAGAGTATCCGTATCATTTTCAGCGCCCGTGGCAATGACGACCATCAGGCCCGTTAGTGTGTCCTTCGTGGGGTCCCTCTTCGGAGCCCTCCAATCCCTCAGGCTGTTGGATACCTCTTGAGAGCCCAACTAGAAGCATAGCGGATGCTTTTCAAGGCCTCCTCGAGATTCTTAGTGAGGGCCCAGGAAGTATCCTCAGGTCAGCCAGTCACTTTACGATCTCACGGCTGTGGTCCTTTGGAGTCCTCCGAGGGGCTGGCAGATTTTCCGATTGGCTCGAAGAGGTGTTCGGCGGTTGCGCAGCTGACAGGCTTCCTGTCAGTATGGGAAGTGAACAAACAACCGACGTTGTGCAAATCAAAACAACGTGAGTCGAACTTCAGATCTCCAGTGATAGTGAGGGCCATCGTCGGCGGCGACGGCTTAAGCAACGACATTCACCCCATCCCGTCCTCGCCCGATTCCTCCTTTCTCCTTCGCTCCCTCCGGCCATCCTCCCCTCCTGTCCAACGTTCTTCTAAGTCCTTCGTCCTCCCTCTTCCTCGCCGTTCCTCCTCTCGTGTTTTTTTTTGTTGCGAATGCACAATGCGCTTACGATAGCCGTAGGCGGAAGCCGTGAAACCTCTGGCAACAAAGTGGTAGCGAAGCTTAAGGCAAGTGTCATAGAGGTAGCGGAGCATATAGCCTGACGCAAAAACTGACTTGCGCATTCGCGAGAATGCCGCTACTCCTGATTCTCGTCCCCTCTGGCTTTTGGGCTTGCCCAAACGCTGATGTCCGAGACTGCTGGGCCGCCGCGGAGCTATTTCGAGGGATCCTGGATTGACTGGCGAGGCATCGTCACTTGGAAGAGCCTGGAACTGTTCATGCTGGTAGGAAATCAACGGTCTGTGCCCTCGCGGGGCACGTTTTGAACTTCGCTGGCCTGCATGGCCCCCGCCAAACACCCAGGGTGAAAACCTACAGCGCGGGGTGGGTCGCCCAGGCGAGCAGCGGTGGCTTCGGGAAGGCCGCGATTTTGGAGATTCGCGGGCCATTCGGGCCGATGGGTCGGCCTGGAGGCCGGCGCGGTCGCTCGCGACGTGGGCGAGGAGCTGGGGGTCAACCCGCGGGCGCCCTCGACCACCCGCGGCGCGGCGCGGTTTCGGCCGGCGCCGGCGGCGCGCGCCGCGCGCCCTGAAATGCGCCGCGCGTTCAGGGCGTTCGGCGCCCTCTCCGAGATGGGGCAGACCTTGGCGGCCGGCCCCGGCTGGCCAGGGGCGCGCGCGAGCAGAGGCGGCGCGATGGACCGAGTGCCCAGCGACGCCTGGGGCCTGGGGGTGGGTTTCTGGAGCTGGGACGGGCGGGCTCGAAGTGGTTCGAAGCCGAACTCCGTTCGCGCATCGACGAGATGGTCGCGCGACGGCGGCGGCTCGATGAGAGGTTGCCTCACCTCCTAGGGCTAGCGGGCGATTTCGATGCAAATGGTGCCCCGGCCGGCGAGCTCGGGCCTGGCGATGGGGCTTGGAGACCGAGCGCGCCCGGTCGTCGTCGCTCCTTGGCCTCGGCGCGGTCGCTCAATGGCTGGCAGCGCAGGGTGGTCGCCATGATCTACTATGGGGGGCGCAGAGTCTCCAGGGGGTGGATGGGCAATCCCCGACGCCAGGGCATTCGGCTGCCGATCGGGGCCACTCAGGAAGGGATCTAGCGGGCCACGCGCGGGCGAACGTGGAGACCGACGCGGAACCGACGCGCCCGCAGCGCGCGCTGCTCACGGACGGCGCGCGGCCGTCTCGGCAGAGGGCGCCGGCCGCGGGGGCCGCCCGTCGCGCGGGCGCGCCTTCGAAAGGCGGCGCTGCAGCGCGGCCCCCGCGGCGCGCGCTGCCCGCCGGGCGCGGGCGGCAAAAGGGCGCCGATCGCGACGGAGATGGCAGCTGGCCAGGCGAGCGCACAATCTGGGGAGGGCGACGGCCACCCGGCAGCCGCGCCACGTCGCGGCGGGCGACGGTTCCACGCCGCGACGGCGAGCGTGCCTCGCTGGACCGCCTGCCCGAATACATCGTGGTCAAGCTCGCCCAGGAGCGCCGCGCATGCGAGGTCGAAGACAGGGGGGAGGGGGGCCGCGGAAGCTGCGCGACGGCGGGGCCGCAGAGCCACGGAGCCGCGACGCCCCCGCCGGCACGGTCGCGCAGAACGGCCGCGCGAGCGGAGGTGCCGACGAGACGCCGCTGTCCAACGCGGGGAATCTGCGCGGCCACTGCAGGTCGCCGCCGCCCAGGCGGCGCTGCCCGAGCTGCCTGAGGTTCCGATGGGAGAGGAGGCCAACTGCATGGCCCCATAGAGCGCTCGAGAGGTTCAAAAGACCGCTCACCGCGCCGTGCTTGCCCTCCTACGCGCAAGAGCGCGGGGCGCGGGGGACCTGGGGGAGTTGGGCGATTGGGGCGTCGGGGGACCTCGGCGGAAGAGGCTCCGCTGCCGCGCGGGGATATTTGCAGCCTTCGCAGCTGTGGGGAGGGTTCTCAATTGGACCTATCGGGAGCTCGCAAGCGGCAGCGTCGCTTCCTGGCAAGTGGCAGCTTGGGGCTTCCAGCCACGGGCCAGCGTCCGTGGCTCGGGCTCGGGGTCCAAGTTGGGCCGCCGCATGCCATCGCACTGCCAGTAATGCCAGGTGAAGTCAGGTGAAGCTACGCACGTACTTCGGCACCGAACCTGCGCTTGCAGCAGTTCTCGAACGCTCGGCCATGGCGAGGAACGCCGCGGGCCATTCGTCTGTTCCTCGGTGCGGCACACCTGGGCGAGAGCCATGGCCGGGCGGGCCGACGTTGCTAACGTTTGTCGTTGGACGTTTATGTAGCGTTCGTAATTGACGATTGATTCGATCAGCATCCACCATTCATTCGATGATTATCATCCATCATTTACCCCACCCTCCCAGGATCTCCGCGCACATGTTTTTTTTTGGGGGGGGTCTGACCTGCATGCGTGCCAAACCATACCCTCCTCGTGGGACGTGCACAGATTTTGTGCACGTCTCACGAGGAATGTATGGTTTGGCACACTTCGGTGGGTAAACTGTCGCAGTTCCCCATATCCTGAGTGGGGTTTTGCTTTCCCTGGGCACCCCGAGCAGTCCTCCTCCTCACCCCCTTCCCTCCTCACGCACTTACGCACCATCCGCATCGTCATCATCAGCAACATCTTCATCCTCAGCACAACCATCACTACCATCACCATTGGTCATCCCATTACATCTTCACTGATTCTCA
>CAUYUJ010014249.1:802500-885000 GCA_963575745.1 Prorocentrum cordatum | reverse complement strand
GGCTTTTCCAGAGCCTCGCAGACTGCCGACGTCCCCGCCGCCCCTGCACTCTTATCTGCAACTGCGGGGTGCTACGTATGTGCGCGTATATATCCTCTATGCAGACTCGTGTGTAGATGTGAATCATTATACATAGAGATATCAGAGTGAGGGGGCCGAACGGTCATTCATTGTCTCTGGGTGCGTGAACGAAGAAAGGATCCGAAGTGAGGATTATGCTTGTTGCGTTGTTGGTGTTGCTGTTGTTGTTTGTCGTCGCGTCCTCCCCGCGACCCACCCGCTCCCCACCCCGCGACTAACCCCGCGACCCACCCCGCGACCCACCCCGCGACCCACCCCGCGACCCACCCGCGACCCACCCGCGACCCACCCGCGACCCACCGCGCGACCACCCCACGACCAAACCGCGACCCACCCGCGACCCACCCCGCGACCCACCCGCGACCCACCCCGCGACCCATCCGCGACCCACCCCGCGACCCACCCGCGACCCACATGCGACCCACCCGCGACCCACCCCGCGACCCACCCCCGACCCACCCGCGACCCACCCGCGACCGATCCACATTTGTTCGAAGAACAGATCGGCGCCTGCGGCGGGCTCGTTGTATGTATATTTCGTGGAACTTCGGCGCCTGCGGCTGGCTTCCCCAGAGTCTCGCAGACTGCCGACGTCCCCACCGCCCCCAGACTCTTATCCGCATCTGCGGGGTGCTACGTAATCATACGCACCTCTCCGAGGAAGTAGAGCTCAGAGGCGATTAATTTAAGCCGTCGCGTTCGCGATTAGTTTTGGTAGTTTCGCTAGGGACATCCTCAGCATTCTGAAAATCGGATGCACCCCTCAAGCAGATGGCGACAGTACCGTCCAACCACACACGGGATGTCGGAATTTCCCACATAAGCAACCGTCAAACAACACAATGGTGTTCAATGATAATTGCACGTCGCTCTCGTTTCAAAAAGATAGAGAAAGAGGCATTATCACAACATTGAAGCTCAACGTATTCAAAGTTGCCCCCATATCATTCAAACGACAGCGTCGCTCGGGACATCTTCCATCTATTGGTTTCGGAGGTTCTTGCCATCTGTAGTCGCAAGGTGTGTAACACCCCGCGCACACACGCACATCGCAAGGTGTGGCAACCCCACCTGCGTTCGACTGCGACCGCTCGTTTGCACATCCTTCCCAACAGTCCCCTGGTGATCCTTATGATCCTCCTCTGCGTTCCCCTTTGCCTCTCAATTTTATTGCTCCTCCTCCTCCCCCGTTGATCCGACTTCATAGTCCTCTGATGTCCAATGTCTTGAAATGTTTCTCTATACATCTCTCTCTCGCTCTCCCTTCCTCCCTCTCTCTCTCTTGATATATTTATCCGTGCGTGTGTGTGGGTGTGTGTCTTTCTCTCTCTCTCTCTCTCTCTCTCTTTAGCTCTCTCTCTCTCTCTCTATCGCTGCCTCCCTCTCAATCGCTTCTCCAAGAGAAGCCCACGGAGCCCCCCCCCGTCCCCCCATACTCCCGACGACATGATTTTGTCCGAACGTCGATCCCTGCAGGTCCATTCTCCGGGACCAGCTTCTCCTCCTGAGTCGTGTTTCGCCGATCTCGAGGCCCGGTGAGGGCCCCCCAGGGGCCGAACATGGCGAACATATTCCCGCCGCGATTTTTTGTTTCATGACTCGATGGGAGAGCATGCTGCTTCGCACGAGATTGATGCCAATGACCGGAAGATGAGTTGGATCTGTCAGTGGATTAGTCTTGTGTTCTCCAGATTTCGTAATAAAAGGGAGGGGGTCTGGACCCTCCAAGACAAGCCATTTCAGACCTCCCCCGTGGGAGAACCCTCCAAAACATCGTCCCCAGACCCACCAGGCCCTCCAAGATAGCCTGGAAGAGACCCCCCCCCGAAATGAGACCCCCCTCCCTTTATTACGAAATCTGGAGCACTGACGCAGGAGCTATGATGCTTCTCCTTGGTGGTGGGCCAGCCTATGATGCCAACCCATGCCCACCCCGCCCCGTCTCCAGGGGCTTCGCATCTCCCTTTGAGGGCGGGATGGGGAGGCGTTCCGCCGCCCCCTGCGCTGCACGTCCCGCGCAGGGTTCCCTCTCGCCCTCGCGGCCCTCCCCCCCCTCGGCCATGGGCGTGCGCCGCGCCCGGCGCGCCCGCGGGGCCACGGCCGAGCTCGCCGCGCGGCTCCGGGCGCGGGCCGAGGATGGCCGGCCCGGCAAGCGGGCCCGGAGCCCAGTCGGGAGCGCGCGGTTGCGCAGGAGGTTCTCGGGGGCCACGTCACGGGGGGGGGAGACAGTCAGGGGGGGAAGGGGCTTAGTGGGCCCTGGAAACGACAGGGCCGTTTTTTTACCGGTTCCGTTTTGCCGTTTTTGTTGCCGGTTCCGACGCCGTATTTTGACCGGTTCCGGCTCCAGGTCCAATCCTGGAGCCGTTTTTTTTGCCGTTTCCGGTCGCCGTTTTTTTCCCGTTTCCATTTTCAAGGGACACATTTTCGGAAACGATGAAAAAATGGCCCTGCCGATTCCGGGGCCCACTAAGGGAAGGGGTGCCCATACAGCTGCCCTTCCCCCGTTGCCGCCCTTGTGACTGTGAGCCCTCTGGGGAGGCCCTCGTCGCCTCCGCCGGATCCCCTCGAGAGAGTCTCTGATCAGTGCGCACCCTGGGGGAGGTCTGGGGAGTCGCCGTATCGGTACTTTTTGGTTTCTCCTGGACAGGCTCATGGGGGGACGCATCGTCCCCAAGTCGCCGGTTGATCGCTGACAGGGGGCCCGATAGCCAATTCCGCTCGGGATCGTTTTGTCTTCGCTATCGGGGGCCTATTGCCGACCCATCGGCGATGCACAGCCGATTCCAGGTCGATCTTTCCCACCCTGAGCTTATGTCGGGCGTGTCCCCCTACAGGGGGATTTTCGACGAAAAATAAAGCATACTCCAAAACTGCCCCCAAAAGGTCCAAAAGCATTCGAAAATAGTCCCCAGACGAAAATCCCCCTGTAGGGGGACAGGCCCGACCTAATTCCAGGTTGATCTTTCCCACCCTGAGCTGGACCCCCCAAAATTGTTCTCAGGTTCATTGGCTCCTGGCTTGGTCTCGGCCGCCCCCTGCCAAACGTGTCATTGAGGGTGCTCTGGATCTTGGCATCCGCTTGCGGGCCCAGGGGCAAACACGATGATTCAAGAGAGGGACGAGTCGATGACCCTAGGTTAGGTCGGGCCTGTCCCCCTACAGGGGGATTCGCGACGAAGGATAAAACATTCCCAACAATAATCAAACAATAGTAAAAACAATTAGTCTGGGTACTATTGTTTGAGTGTTTTTAAAACTTTTTGCGGCATTGTTTGAGTATTTTTTTTTCGTCGAAAATCCCCCTTTAGGGGGACACGCCCGACATAATGCCAGATGTGTCATTGAGGCTGTTCTGGATCTTGGCATCCGCTTTCGGACCCAGGGGCAAACAAGACGATTCGGGAGAGGGATGAGTGGATGATGCTCAGGGCATGTGTCAGCCCAGGCGTGCTCGGGTGGTGCTGGGACGAGGATAAGACTCGTTCCAGAGCGTTCCGAACACACTCTCAGGGCCTTTGTGACGCTCTTAGAAGGCCGCGGCGCCCGAGACGTTCTCCAGAGCCGCCCGATCTAAGAGATTTTCGATTGAAGAGTCGAAAATACCCAGAGACGTCAAGAAGGGGACCCCAAAAAGGCCACGAGGGGGACCCAAAGACGGCCAAGGAAGTCCCAAAGAGAGCCCCGGAAACCTCCAAGAAGGCCGCGAAGAGATGGAGAAGCACATCAAATGGAGCATCCCGATGCTTCAGTAATCCGCCGATCTTGTCGGCTTGTGGAAGACGCTGTCCTGTTCGTCGTCGTCCTTGTCGTCGTCGCCGTCGTCCTTGTCGTCGTCGCCGTCGCCGTCGCGTTTGACACCCCTTTCCCTGGGCCCGTCGCCGCGCCCCACCCCCTTTCACTCGGTATTGGACGCCTACTGGGCCGGCTTGGAGCGCTTGAACCCCGACAAAGGCAATGCGCGAACTTATTTCTCGAAAGCCCCAGGGTAAGTCATTGAGTTTTGCCTCTGGGGGCCCTCTTGGGCGTGCTCTTGGAGCTGTACTTGGGCGTTCTGGCGGCCTAGGGCAGTCTTGAGGCAATCTTGGGCTACATTGAAAAGCTCTGGCTCGTTCTCGGAGCTTTCCTGGACCGTCTTCGGGCTTTCCAGGGACCCCCTTGGGCAGTTATGGATCGTTCCAGCATCGGGAAGGCTATCGCGACACGCGGGGGCGCCCGGAAGCGCCAGGCAATTTCCAGACAATTCGTATTTCGGAGCCCTCACGAATGTTTGACTTTTCACAACTATCTGAACTGAAACGATCCACCTGCCAGGCCGCCTGCCTCAATGCTTTAATGCTGTACCCCCCTTTGGGCACTGCATGTGGGTGCAGACCGCTTATCTCCCCCTTCGACCCATCTATCCTGCAATCCGCTCGGTTCAGGTATTGGACAGCGAGCCCGAATGCCGACGGGCTGCAGGAGGGAACAGGACGCTTTCACTCTCTCGCCTCAATCCTCTTCCGACGGATTCTACGGTCGGTTCGACCCTCCGGTTCGTATCTTCCGTTCGCGCTGCATTGCGTGCACAACCATTTGGCGCTGTGATTTGTTTCGCACCGTGGCTCCACAGACGTCTGGACTCTCTTCCCTGCACCGGCTTTTCATGCCGAGTCGTTGCGTGACGGTCTTGCATTGGCCCGCCGAGGGCACATGTGCAGGAGATTTCGCAGTCGCACACCACACCCTCCATCGCGACTTGTTACACGACGCGAGGGTATCAGTCAACGGCGAGCGTGGGGCAGGAAAGGAGAAGGGGTGGGCGTTCTCAGAAGGCTGGGGAGTCCTCGGGCTTTTGAGCAGTTTTCTAAGCCTTCCCCGATCACACGTAAGACCTCTCGGAAGGCCGGAGGAGTCCCGCCGCCTTCTGAGCAGGCCTTTTCCCTCTCTCTTGCCCCCCTCTCTGGTCGCCGAAGGGCACTGCGTGTCCCTCAATAGTTTTGGGGGCACTTGTAGTCCAGGGTACTTGTAGTTCGGAGGAGGGTTACGTCTAGTCCGGGGGGGTACCAGTAGTCCGGGGTGGGGTACATGTATTCCGGGGGAAGGGTACTTGTAATCCAGGGGGGATGCTTGCAGTCTGGGGGGGAACGCGTGTTCACGCGTCAACGCACGCGGGGATGTAGTCCTGGGGGGCAGCTGTAGTCCGTGTGGGGTACCTGTAGTCTGGGAGGGGTACTTGTAGTCCAGGGAGGGGGGGGTCACTTGTAGTCCGGAGGGGGTACCTGTAGTCGGTGGGGGGGGGGTGGTACTTGTACCCGTAATCTGGGAGGTACCTGTAGTGCGGGGACCCAAAACTTTTGAGGGACACGGGGTATCAGGGGGAGGCACCCTGGCGGGCATCTCCGCCCCCGGCCGAGGCCAGGCGGCCGCGGCGCGAGGCGCGGCGCGAGCTCGAGCCGCCCGGCGGAGCGCCGGCCGCCGGCAGCCGCTCGGCGGCTGGAGGCGCGCTCGAGGAGGCCGCTGGCGGGGCGGAGGTGGGAGGGAGGGACGGAGGGAAGGAGAGAGGAGGAGGAGGAGGACGAGGACGAGGAGGAGGAGAAGGAGGGCTCACGCCATCTTGACTCTCCGGTTTCCCGTGCGGTCGACGGCGGGGGACGGCTTTGCCGCGGCGGCGGCGTGCGACGCCTCCGCGCGCAGCAGGCGGGTCGGGGGCCCAGAGAGCCAGAGCGCTGGATAGAGAGCAAGGCGGAGGTCTTTCGACGTTGTGCGGCCTATAGAGGCCGTCGCCGGGCCGCGGGACCGTCAAAACATGATTCGGGGTGGTGAACCGGCAAGAGTTGAAAAGATCAAGGCGGAGGTTTTTCGCCGTTGTTCGACCTGTAGGACCCCTTGCCTGGCCGCGGGACCGCCAACGAACGACTCGGGTCGTCGAACCGGCCCGCGGAATTGGCCCGGACTTCCTGTGGATTTGACAAAAACGAAACATCAGATCTCTGGGGATCGATCGGAGGCTGCGATCCGGGAGGGAGGCCGGGTCGTTAACAAATCACGACGGGAGGTCTTTCTGGCCATGTTCGGCCGCCATGTTCGGCCTTCTGGCCATTTCTGGCGCCAGTTTCGGCCTCACCGTCCCCTGGGACAATCCACGAGACCACATCGGCACGGAGAGCCGCCGCTACCACAGGATACATGTGTGGCCCCCCCGGGCTATTAGCTCCGATCGTCGCCCCCGAATCGCGGGGAGTCCAAGTCTTAGGAGGGAAAAAAGCACACAGACGCAATTAATCACTGATTCCGCAGAAAATATAGGAAAATATGGGAAGTGGGCGGGAAGACGAAAACCCCCAAAAAATTGTTTTTGTTTGGAAAATGTGTAATTTGTGTGTATTTATTTGTGTGTCCCAGGGCCCCTTCAAAATCAGGGGCAACGAGCGGTCGGGATAGGCCCCGGGAGGGATGCATCGACCCCGAATCGCTTATATTCATCGCCTACAGGGGCCTGGTGGCCCACCCCGTCCAGGAGCGCGCGGATTCGCTCGCCATCGGGGGCCTGTTGCTGGTCCATCGGCGATGTACCGCCGATTCCTGGTCGATCTCCCCCCTCGCCAGATCTGCGACGATACGGGTTTTTCCATCCCTGCCGTTTTCCCTCGGTTTCAGCCCTCGTGGACTGCTCCCCGGAACCATCCGAACTGGATATCCGGCACGAAAGGACGGTAAGATGGAGGCGGTCGAGATTGTCTGGGGCCGCAGGTGGAAAGAACGAGTTTGGCGGGTGCCAGGGAACGGAGCTCTTGTGACTGGGTTGTTTATATACGGCTGCCCCAAGCACCCTTTTCCCCTTTCCCCCTTCTCTTCCTCCGCCTCCTCCGTAGCCATTCTGGGTTCAGGCCATTTGATAGAGCTTCTGTTGTGACACCCGCATTTTGCCACGGCTGTTGCGTCGGCGGCGGCCACAACCCCGTCCTCTTACATGGAAGAAGGTTGGTGGGACACCCAGATCTCGTAGGAGCCGCAGCCGTGAGATCAAAGCTTTTCGACGTGTTGGCGCCAGAGTCAATGGCGACGCGATGGTGCATGTCCTGAACTCCCTCGGTAACATCGAGGAGACCATGTCCACCAACAACGTCATGCTGGAGATGCGCGCCAGCATCGCCAGCAACCAGACGCAGATCAGCAACCTTGGCCATAGCATTGGGAAGACGGAAAATGACACCGCAAATCGCTATGATAACGCCCGCCCGCTGGTGCTCGACGCCACGCAGCCGGAAGGCAGCAGTCGCACCAGATCCCGCAGCTGCTGCCTTCCAGCGCGGCAGCATCGGCCGCAAAGGTGTCCCAGGGCAGATCGGCACCGTCTGCGGCATCGGATGCTTCGTCGTCTGGAGGTGAGCAAAGACATGCGAGGCGTGAGACTGACAATGGGAAGGTGTGGACCGCGGGGTTTCTCGGCCTCTGCTTGCACTGGCCCTTCAACGTCATGCTTCATGCTATCTCGCTGATCCAGCGGCACGTGCCTGAGACTACCACTGCGGAGCCGAAGACACAACTTCACGACGGTCGATGGTATCACGTCAGACTCTCAAGCGCATGCCAGGGATTTGGTCACCCGCGTGCGCGCTTGGACTCTTCCTGGCGCGGCCCAGAGGAAGGACCAGAAGGAAACCGACCTGACAGTGAGGATGGGTGCGCCGACCGAGGTGCGACAAGTCAACAGGATCTTTGGAGCGCTGTGGGCCGGGGCCATGGGCGCCGCCCGCCCTGCATGCAAATGTGACACTCGGACCAAGCAAGCCTGGATCGCAGCGTTACCGTGGAGAGCTTCGGCGGACAACGCTTGTTGAGGAGGCAGTGGTTCTGGTCAGCAGCACGTGCGTGCAGGAGAGACATGCTACGATTTCGGGCCCACGGCATCGGTTTAAAAAGGCTGCTCATATTCACCCAGGATGGCACCACGACGACGGCTGACGCGTGTTCCCTGTAGAGGTCTCGAAGGCCATTTCGGTCAGTTCCTGATCTGCAGTGGAGTGGTGGTTTGGACAGATGTGTCAGCTTACTACTGATTTGTGTGCGACGGGATGTCACATGCGACAGGGTGCATAGTGAGGCTCAAGAGATCGTGAAGAAACGATGAGAAGAATTGGAGGGCGCCCGCGGCATTCACATCGTGCGCGCTCTGCGGGACGGTGCACCCCGTATGTAACGCAGTTCATGCCATATTTTCAGCCGTAGCGCAGTAGACGGCGTGCCATTGTATGAAGCATCGCGCATGTAGCCCCCTTGTCTGTAGCGCAGAGGACAGGCTATCGGGATATGCATCGTGTATCGACGCACTGTGGTAAGCCGTATGATCCGAGACAGCACATGAAGCGGGTATTGCGCTCTAGTTTCAGTCGGCCTCTTGACGAACTCGTGATACACATTCGAATCCAGGTTTTCCCCCGATCCCAGTAAGTGTGGCTCCTACGCGGGCCCCGCGGATGGGGACGGGCAGTAGAAAAGCATGGTAGATCTAGCCACGAGTCTGTCCTTTAGGCGGCTTCTTCAAGTGCTCCTGCGCGGCGCCCGAAGGTTCGCCGCCGTTCGGGGGCAGCGCTTGCTTTGCATCTTTCCTCCGCCCCTTTTCAAGATTGGTCCGCCCCCCAAGAAGTCGGGTCGCGCAGAATCCTTGCCAGATTTATGGTGTGGGCCTTAAGCAACTCATGCGGATTCCCAGCGGATTGTTCATTGCTCATTGGTCTTCCTCGTCCTTCTCTTCCTCGTCCTTCTCCTTCTCCTCCTCCTCATCCTCTTCCTCCTCCTTCTCCTCCTCCACCTCCCCCATCCCCAGCCCGATACATATCAGAAAACCCACTTCTCGACACAAGCCGAATCCATCGCTTCTCCAACCAGGCCTTCTCTGTAGGCTCAGAGGGCCTCAAGCATGCATACACGTGTTCTGAGCCTTCGCCACAGGCACTGAGGGCTTCTCAGCAGGCAATCGGGCTTCAGAGAAGACCCGCGGCCTTCTGAGAAGGCCTGCCCTCTCTGACTTCCCCCGTGGACGCGCCTCCGAAAGGTGCCATTCTGCCCTCCACGACCTTCCGCGCAAGGTGTGAGGGGTGATAGTCGCGAACAAGTGTCGCCTGATGCCGATGGATGTCGCTAAGGGTCGCTGGATGTCGCTGGTTTCGCAAGATGTCATTCGGCGTAGTTGGATGTCGCTGAAGGCGTCCGCGCACCGTCGTCAGCCTCACCATCGTCGTCGGTGATTCTGCCCTGACCTCCACGCGCACAGCTGAACCGTAACCCTCCCAGGGGGCGATCGCCTAGCCATGACCCCCCTCGGTCGACCCCCTGAGATCTGCCGTTGCGAACACATTGCAACCTCGCGAAAAATCATGACCGGAACCCTCGACGCCATCTCTCTGCGACAGTTTTCGAGACGGATCGATTTGTGATGATCCCGGGGCCCGAACTTTTGGACGAAAACGCCCAGTGTGAGGAAAGTGCAGCGCCACGATATCGGGGCAGAGAGTCCGCCTCGATCTGTATTTGTTTCTCGAGGTCGCGTGGAGGTACCACCCCCTGCCCTGACATCCTCCTGTGAGAGTTCTTCAACATCCGCGGCCTCGCAGGGGTCCCTCGACCCCTTCTCCGGGGGTAGTTTTGCGCCCGGGATCCGTTTTTGATGGCCCCATGGCCCCATAACGGGCCCGGGGAGCCGAGATCGAGGAACTTCGCCCGGATTGGACAGAGCTATCGTCGGGGAGAGCCGACCCTGGGGTCAGGGCCCTGACCCCGCGTCCCTAGGGCGACGAGATCTATGCATATCCACTGCTCCTGGCCAGGCCCATCCTGGGCCCAGGAGCGGTGTATATGCCTCCCTGGCCAAGCCAGGAGGGCGTATACACAGCTCTTGGGCCCAGGATTGGCCTGGCCGGGAGCAGTGGATATGTATAGATCTCGTCGCCCTCCCCCCCCACCCGCCCTCTCGAGACAGCCCAGCTGCTGAGGCTGGCGGCGGCTCCGCCGGCTCCGCGGGGCGCCAGTGGCGGCGGCGCGGCAGCGGGCCGCACCCCGCCGAGGCGCGCAGCCGCGGGGGCGGCTCCCGAGACCCCCCTCCCCTCCCCTCCCTCCCCTCCCCTCCCCTCCCCTCCCCTCCCCTCCCCCCCAGGGGGTCGACGAGAAGTAGCGACCAACGGCTTTTTTTGTTTCTCTCCGCTTCTGCTGGGAGCCCTCACCGGGCCCCGGGACAGCCGAAAAGGGGCCCGGTGAGGGCCCCGGGTATCGACCCATTCACCGGGGCCTGCTTTTCATCTGGAGTATATGCCCAGGAAGGATTCGGTCGACGTTGATGGGCCTGTTTTCCACCACCACCACCATAAGTTGGAGGGGGGAGGAGGAGGAGGAGGAGGAGGAGGAGGAGGAGGAGGAGGAGGAGGAGGAGGAGGAAGAGGAGAAGGAGGAGGAAGAGCAGGAGGAGCAGGAGGAGGAGGAGGAGGAGGAGGAGGAGGAGGTGGAGGAGGAGGAGGAGGAGGAGGACCCCCTCCCCCTCCAACTACTGGTGGTGGTGGAAAGCAGGCCCATCATTCGTTGTCAAAAGAGTTCGTGACGTCGGGAGTCTAGGCTCGCCACGAGGGGTGGAGCCGTGGATCCCTCCCCTGCAGAGATCCTGGCCCTGCAGTGCTCTGTGCAGCTGGGAGTTTCCGCGCGGCTTCGGGCCCCGTGGGCGCCCACAGATCGATTCGACTCGACAGATGTTCAGCCCTGGATCCATGCATCGAGATGCAATTTGTTTTCACACTGGGCGCGTTCGCCCAGCACCAGGCTCCGGGAGCATTGCAGGTCGATGCGGCCAACATGACGCAGAATGATGGGGTCGAGGGTTCCGGTCGTGACTTTGCGATGTTGCCATTTGTTCGCACTGTCGGATCTCAGGGTCACGGAAGATGTGAAAGGGATGTTTGTGTTCCCACAGTTGTTGCTACGCTCCCCAGGGCTCTTCTTTACAGGGCTCCCCGAGGCTTGCCGAACTTGGGAGCAGCCTTCTGTGATTTAATTCGCGCCTTGAGCCTAAACTGCTCTGGATGCCGCGCCCGGGACGTCCGCTCCAGCGTCTGTCGGTCCCGAGTCGCGCACGAGGCCCTCAGGGCGGCTCCGGTTGCGAGTGGTGGGACCCTGGAGCCCTCGCATGGAGCCTGGTCCGAGGAGGGCGAGCTGGCACCACGGCAACTCGAGAGCGGTCCCGGGCCCCGGAGCCCTCCCTGGGTCCGCAGCACTTTGCCGAGCTGCGCCCGGCCGTGGCAACGAGGGGCCCCAGGCCTGGCAGCGGGCCTCGCCCCGCCCAGGCGCGCAGCCGTGCGCGAGGGGTCGAGGCCCAGGAGCTTGGCGTCGCAGCTTTTTGGAGCCGGGCGTTTTCGCGCGGCTTCGGGCCCCAGGGCGTCCTCGGATCGATTCGGCCCGACCGATGGCGCAGAAAGGTGGTGCAGCGGGGACCGGCCGTGATTTCTACAATGTTTCAACCCTGGATCCCTCGCGGTCGAGCCTAAGGCCCACACAAAACGCTTGTCCTTGCTCTCTTCTCCTTCTTCTCCCCCCCTTCTGTCTGAGGTTCATTGTCGATTAGTTGATGATGCCACGTTTCAAGACATGAGTTTGCCTAATTATTGCAGGTCGGCCTGTGCGGTGTTCCCGGTTTGTTTTGCGACCTTAAAATTTGCGGGGTGGTCGTGTCACCCGTGATGTTTTGCACCTCGCGGTCGAGCCTGATCAGAGGAGGTCGAGTTGCGACAATTGTCGGTGGCCTTCGGGGAGGAAGCCCCTCGTCGCCACGGCTGGCCGCAGCTCGGTCAATCATTGCATTTGGACCCCTGGATGGGGTCCAGAGACCGATGCTGAGCTGCCACTGTATCAACGCGCCGAGCAGAGGGGTCGGAGGATCGCGCCGTATCGCCGATGCATCGCTAATGCGGCTCAATTTGGAGCCACATTGTCGTCATGCCAACGGCGCCGATGCGTCGCCGATGCATCGCCGATGAAGCACGATCCTCCGACCCCATCTAACCGCAGAGCGTCGTGAACGGTGCCCCCACCCCTAAGGCTCTCGGCTGGGAGCAGTCGTCCCCCCCTCCTCCTCCCCTCCTCGCCTTCCTCCTCGCTCTCCCTCGGAGTCCCATCCCGAGGAAGAGGTCCTTCGGACCCCCTGGGAGTCCGCAGGGAATCCTGAGAACCCTCAGGAATCCGCTGGAACCCTGGAGGGATCTAAAGGGAATCCTTGGCGTTATGTCGGGCGTGTCCCCCTACAGGGGCATTTTCGAGTAAAAATTGAAAATACCCAAGACATGTTCCAACAAGGCCTGAAATATTTAGAAAATAGTCCCCGGACTATTTTTGGACGATGTTTTTATTATTCTGGGGGTATTTTTTATTGAATCGCTTCGCTCATTCCGCCGGCCCATTTCGCATGACTGAGCCTCTTGGGGCCGCTGGGGGGCCTCTTCAGCGTCGCTTGGGGGCCTCCTGAAGGCCTCTTGGGGGCTTTGGGGCCTCTCAGGGGCCTCTTGAGGCCTCCTGGGGGCTTCTTAAGGCCGAGGGCTCGAAGTTTTGTGTTGTGTTCCCCCTTTGGGGCATCGCTTGGGGCCCTCTTGGGCCCCTCTTGGGCCGTCTTGGATACCTCTGGGGCCGTCTTGGAAGCCTTCTTGGGCCATCTTGGGGCCTTCGTGGGAGCTTCTTGGGCCCTCTTGGGGCGATCTTGGGGGCCTCTTGGGCCGTCTTGGGGCGTCGGGAAGCCGAAAAGATGGACACGCCAAAATCTGCCCAAAACCTAAGGACAAGTAATGAATTTTGCCTCTTGGGGCCCTCTGGGGAGTGCTCTTGGAGGCCTCTTGGGGCGTCTGGGGGCCATCTTGGGCGTCTTGGAACGATCGTGTGGCATCTCGGAGCACTCTTGAACCATCTTGGAGGGCTCTTGGCGGCCTCGTGGCCCTTCTTGGGGCTCTCTGGAGGGCCACGGGGGCGGCGCCCAGGAGGAAAACCATCTCTGACCCGAGTCTGCCTGGGATCGCCCGGGGTACTTTTCGTCCGGGGACCCCAGGGGCCGCCCCGCGCGCGCGAAGTAGAAGTATTATTTAGCAGTTACCGGAGATCTTAGCACGCCTCTGGCCCGTTGGGCCAGCGATTTTTTTTTGCCGATAATCCCCTGTAGGGGGACAGGCCCGACTTAACCGTAGGAGTCCGGAGGGAATCCTGAGAATCCTCAGGAATCCGCTGGAATCCGTAGGAACCCTAGAGGGATCCAAAGGGAACTTTTCCTGACATGAACGGGAAGCGCGTGAAAGAGATGCGCACGAACTTGCAGCATCATCGCGATCATCGCGACCGGGGACGAAGGGAGAGGAGGAGGAGGAGGAGGAGGAGGAGGAGGAGGAGGAGGAGGAGGAGGAGGCGGAGGCGGAGGAGGAGGAGGAGGAGAAGGAGGAGGAGGAGGAGGAGGAGGAGGAGGAGGGGAGGAGGAGGAGGAGGAGGAGAAGGAGCAGGGAGGGATCCAAAGGGAAGCCTTGCATCTCGGACGCCTCTATAGCCACAGGCGACGGGCCTCGGCTGCGAGGGGCCTGGGATTTGGCTGCCTCGCGGTCACGTCCGAGAGGGGGCGGCCCCCGAAGGGTCGAGGCGCCGGGAGGAGCTTCCGTCAAGTCGGGCCTGTCCCCCTACAGGGGCATGTTCGACGAAACATATCAAATACCCGACCAATAATTTTTCAAACATGTCCAAAATGGTCTGGGGGCTGTTTCTGGTGTATTTTCTCACCTTTTTGGGGCATGTTTGGTGTATGTCTTATTTTTCGTCGAGAATTCTTCTGTAGGGGGACACGCCCGACAGAAAGCTACCGCCCTTGTCACTGCACGCGTTGCCCCCCCCACCTTCCCTACAAGGGTCGCGGCCCTTGCCTGGGATCCAAGACGGAGATCAGGCCGTCCTCGCCGCCCAAGCATTCCACGATCTGCATTGCAGCCTCCAGTGCTTCTTGCATTGCCATTACTGCGAGGGGTCTACCACCCTCCAGGGGGCGACCCCGACCGAGCCCGAGAGGCCGCCCGCGCTGGCTCGCTCCGACCTCGAGTGGCTCCCGCGCTGTCGGGGGTCCCGGCTCCCGCCGCTTGGGCCCCGGCCGCGGCCCCTGAGGAGGAGGAGGAGGCGGAGGAGGCGGAGGAGGAGAGCGCCATCGACAGGGACGGGGGGGGGCCACGAGGTCCGCCGGCTCGACGACGCCCGCGTCGCCCGCGCCCGCCCGCGCCAGGAGGAACTGCCACCCTTTTGACACTTCCCTCGGGGGGGGGCCTAAAGTGGTCCTCAAGGGCCCTGGGCCCCAAAGGGCCCTCGGGGGTTCCCTGCTGGCCCTCTGGGAGCCAGCAGATCGCGGAGGAGCAGGAGGCCCCTGAGAAGGGAGAAGGACGTAGACGAGGACAAGCAGGAGTTGAGGAGAGGGATGATTTACATGGGGAGGGGAGGAGGGGACGGACAAGGTCAATGCCGAGTAGGACGTCCCTAGAACTCCCCCCGAGCCGAGTTCGAGGAGGAGGAGGGGCAGTGGAAGCGAGGAGATGAGGCGAGGAGGGGGAGGACTGGCATGGGGGAGGAAGGGGGGGAGGTCGAGGTTCGGGGAGGACGAGGTTGAGGTCGAGGAGGAACAGATCGAGGTCGAGGTCGAGCCCTCCAGACGCGCACCCAGCCCCAGAGAGACGGCCCCCGCGACGCAGGCGCTGCTGGCCTCCGTGCTGCCCGAGCCGGAGCGGCTGGCCGCCGTGGAGGCCCCGCCACGCTTGCGCGGGGGCGGGGGGTGTTCCAGGGAGGGGCTGGGTGTTCCAGGGAGGGGCTGGGATGGTAGGGAGAAAGGTAGGTAGAGTGGTAGGGAGGTAGGGAGGAGGAGGAGGAGGAGGAGGAGGAGGAGGAGGAGGAGGAGGAGGAGGAGGAGGAGGAGGAGGAGGAGGAGGAGGGGAGGGAGGTAGGGGAAAGACTGAGGAGGAGGAGGAGGAGGTGGATGGTGAGGAGAAGGATGATGGCGTAGGGTAGGAGGGGGGCGAGGATGAGGTCGGGGACGCTCTGGGAATGAGTGAGGCTGGTGCTGGGCAAGTGCGAAGGTGGTGGAGCTAAGGGCCATGCTGGCCCAAGCCATGTTCTGAATGCCGAGAGGGCGGTTCAGGACATGTGAGCTTCGACGATCTCCGGATCTAGATGCATACGCAGCATATTCAGGTTTCATCGTGATGTGGGTCATGGCGCTCCAGCAGAGTTGGACGCCCGAGCTGCAGATGCGGTCTTGGTTGGCTCTCCCTGATCGTGGCTGGCAGCACGTTCAGGGGCCAGCTTGTGTGGCTGCCTGTATTTTACAGCGGTTGGGTTGGAGTATTCGTTCTTGGGACTCTTGGGAGACTGGCACTGGGCTTCTTGTGAGCCTTCGACGCTACGGTAAACGCTCATTCAAGTCGATCCGCAAGGAGAGCACCCAGAGGTGCCTCATCAGGAGCCTTGGAGGCCCCAGCGGCAAGATCGGTGCCTTTCCGGGCTACCATGTCTGGGGCCCTTGGTTGTGCCAGGAATTATGTGTTCATGGCAGAGGAGCGTCTGCTGTCCGCCTCGCCATCGCAGTGCCAGGCGGCTTCGTCACGCAGCATGAGCTGGTCGCCGACCGCAAGGTGGTCACTCCAGAGCGCCAAGGGGTGTAGGCAACGTCGAGGCACCAGAGGACATCGTTTCTTCGGGTGAGACGGCCAGCGGCAGTTCTTGCGTCGCCTCGACCTTGACGAACACGTCGGCGACGGCCTGCTTGCTTCAGAGTAGGACCCTGGCTGTACGAACTGCTTGTTATTCTCAGTCCAGAATGCCAATGGCTCAGACGGGGTGCCTGGCGCAAGCTGGGCGGCGACCTTGCACACTGTCGTGGCAGTCAGCGTAAAGGAATAGGACCCTGCTGACAACCCCCCAAGGCGTTACCCTTCACGCTGTGGCACCGGGCTGGCCGGGGTGCGCGGTCTGCGCCAGGTGAGGCTTCTATCCTCACTCTGGTCCCATCCCGCGCATCTTTTGGCCTACTGGTGTGTCCAAAAAGGCTTTATGCCAAAGGGTAGCGGCAGTTGCGCTGCAGCTGCCGTGGCCGCCCGCCACCTGTGTGGGCGGTGGCCAGTGGTCTCCGTCTCCCCATGGGCTCCCAGTGTTTTCATCTGGTCCCAGGCTTCTTACACGACCGGCCTTGACGCCTCGGGTTCAAGTCGGGGGGACGGCAGCTGGCACAGCATTTTTCTCCCAATGCGGAGTCTCTCCCAATGCGGGGAAATGCTGGTCATAGTGTACCAGTTTGGCGGGGTCCTGACTGCTTGCTCTCATCGTGTTTTACCCCGTCCGCGGTTCGAGGGCCTGCCTGATTTTTCTACTACGGTGCGTGCTCCTCTTGATCGGGTACGACACCTTCATCCCAATGTTCAGTATGCCAATGGCTCAGACAGTACACGACGACGGAGCCGAAGTGGTCTTGCATTCATCGCAGTTGCCCTTTTTGACACCGGGTACGTCTGCCTGGACGGCTCGGGGCTTGACCAGAAGTTGCCACCTTTCCTGCTGGCAGGGTATGCAGGTAATGGGGCGTGACTTCGGAGGCAGCATCTCGGGCAGCCTCTGCGGACCTTTACCCCATCCTGTGCAGCTCGCTGGCTATGGTGAAGTTTATGCGCTTCTACTGGCGCTTCGCCACCTCGGATCCACCTCACCTGTAAGACGGGCAGTAATGTGTTGGACGCTGGACGCATCAGGATCTATCTTACTTGTGTTTCGGAGAACTGTGGCCTGACCTCTTTTGGTAGCTCAAAGTGTCGGTGGTGAGATCATCCGCCGCATCAACGCGAAATGACTCTTAAGCCACACGGTGGCCTGTGTAGCCAATGTCGGATTGTGGGCGCACAGGCACAGTTTGGAGCCTTCGCCCAGGCCAATCTACCAGATGTTCGGTCAGATCATGCTGAGGTGGCGGCGAACTCGATCCTGGTCTCGCGGGTCCTGGACCGCTTGGCTTTGCTGAGCTTCCCAGATGCCACCAAAGTGAAGAAACCGTCGTCCCTGGAGCTCATTCCTGACCCGCCCGGTCGCCAGCTAGCTCGAGTAGGCAAGGGCTTCATGTACGCACGATGTCGGGACAGGGGCAGATCCGAAAGAGCGTGTTCTACCGCTGCTGGCGGGAAACTGGGGCCCCTCCGGAAAACCGGGGGGGGTCACTACCGGTTCGAACCCCTCCGCCCCCCCCCCCCAGTTCATCATGAAAAGGGGGGGGGGTCACTAACGGTTCGAACCCCCCCCCCCCTCGAAAACCGAGTGGGGGTGCGGACAGTGGTGGGGACGGTGTTGGTGGGGACAGTGGTGAGGGGACAGCGGGACAGTGGTGGGGACAGTGGGACACTGGGACAGTGGTGGGGACGGTAGTGGTGGGGACAGTGGTGGGGACAATGGTGGGCACAGGGGGGACAGTGGACAGTGGTGGGGACGGTGGTGGTGGGGACAGTGGTGTGGGGACAGTGGGAATGAGGTGGAAACAGTGGGACAGTGGAGGGTACAATGGTGGTGGGGACAGTGGTAAAGGCGGTGGCGAGGACGGCGGTGGGACAATGGGACAGAGGTACAGTGGGGACAGTGGTGGGGACAGTGGGGACAGTGGTGGGAACAGTGGGATTTCAGTGGGACAGCGGAGGAGTCAGTGGGACAGTGGGGACAGTGGGGATAGGCAGTGGTTGGGTCCGTGGAGACAGTGGGGAGAGTGGAACCGTGGTGGGAACAGTGGTGGGAACAGTGGGGACAGTGCGACAGTGGTGGGGGCACTGGTGGGGACAATAGGGACGGTGGTGGAACCAGTGGGGACAGTGGTGGTGAGGACAGTGGTGCTGGGAACAACAGTGGGGGATGTGATGCGAGCGGTGGTAGGGACCGGGAGTCGTTTGCTGGCGGTGCGTGGGGGGGGGGTCGAACCGGTAGTGACCCCCCTCCGGTTTTCGAGGGGGGGGGGGGGGGTCCAACCGGTAGTGACCCCCCCCGGTTTTCCGGATCCGGAGGGGGGGGGGGGAGGGGTTCGAACCGGTAGTGACCCCCCCCCGGTTTTCGAGGGGGAGGGGGGGGGGGAGGGGTTAGGGGGGGGGGGGGGGGGGGGGGGGGGGCCGGGGAGGAAGGGGGGGGGGGGGTCCAGCAGGGGGGGGGGGATTTTCGGAGGGGGGGGGGACCCCCGGGCTCCGGAGGAAAAGGTTGGCAATTTTCCAAAAGTAAAGCGGCGGTGGATCACGCTCTCTCGCAGATCTAGAAAATGTGTGTTGGCTCCTTGCGCAGTCCTCCCCAAGACCGCCCGCGCCTCCGAGTCCTCTCATTCTCTCTGGGTGGGGGAGGAAGGGTGGTGTGGTGATCTCGTTGCGGGGCCTCGTGGGGTGTGAGGATCAAGTGCCTGGAGGAGCAGTGTTGGAACGGTCTCCGAGAGAAAGACGCTGGCATCAGTCTCAGCCTGCTCAGTGCAGGCACTGACCCTCTCACCGAGCGATTTTGGGTCAGAGTTTCCCTGTCAGTGAACTCCTGGCTGAGGCTCAGCCGCCGCCCCCTTGGCCGCCGAGCTCGCCAGGATAGTGCAGCCCCTCGTGTTAGGACCTCACTATTCCTCCTTCCCCCCGCCCGAGTCGAGGTTCGAGGCGCCCGCGCGTCAAGGACGCCCCTGGCTGAGGCTCCGACGGCGACCCGAGGCCGCCAAGCTCCGCCAGGGACCCGAACTCGTCTTCCTGAGTTCCTTCTCTGCCGCGGGAGTGGCATGACGCATTGTTGTGTACAAGTGGTGGCTCTCGCCGAACGCCGAAGGATGCCGAAGGGAACCCTGACATGGTCGCGCCGTGAGCAACATCGCGACGGGATGCGCTGGTGTCGGCCTCTGGGGCCCCCGCCGGGCCCCGAGACCGAAAGCGACCCGGCATGACTCCCCAGGCAGTCCCGGCTGGCTTCAACAGGCCCCCTGCGCAGTCCCGGGCCCGTCTCGGCCCCTTGGCGAGACCGCCCCAGGACTGCTCGGAGCGCCGATGGTGGGCAGCCGGGGCGACTCTCTTTGGGGGGGCTGTCTGCGCGCAGCCCGCAGCCTTACCATGGGAGGGGGGTATGGGGGCAGAGGCAGGGAGGGCCCTCGCTCCCGGCCCCCATCGTCCCTCCCGCGGATGGGAGGAGCACGGCTGGACAACGTCCCGCCGATCGGCGGGGTGGGGATTCCAACGACGCGGTTTGATTTGATGTGTTTGTTTTGTCTGTCTCTCTCTCTCTCTCGTTTTTTTTTGTTTTGTCTCTCTCGCTCTCTTTCCCCCCTCTCTCTCCATCTACCCTTCTCTCTCTCACAGTTTTTTTTTGTATTTCTCTCTATCTCTCTTTTCCTTTGTTGGTTTGTCGTTTGTTTTTGTTGTTTTGTTTTGTTCCCTCTCTCTCTCTCTGTGTATTTCCATGGCTTCGCCCACAATGCAGAGGAGCTCTCCGCACACTTCCAGGCGCTACCTGAGCTTGACCGAATTGCACCTTCGTTGGGAATAATGATCAAACTGAAACCCTGATGTCCTCGCGTCGTGACGTTTTTGCACGGGAGGTTTTTGCCCCGCGGCCGTCGAAAAACGACCCCGCATGAAAAGACGGTCCCAATGGGTCCAGAAATCTAAAGGTTCGAACATATGGAGTCTTATGCGTTTTAGCGTCGTCGGTCTCCTGAGGCTGTTTTCGTGTCGCTGGGGCCGTCGAACAAGCGACCTGGGATAAGCAACTGGTCCCAGGGAAAGTCGAACGGTCTTGTCGTAGTGGCACTTTTTCTGGAAACGAAGAGGGGCGCGCGCTGAAATTCATTCCAAACGAAATTGAGCTTTTCTTGATGGTTTCGGTGTGCAGGCGCGCCCTGTCGCGCGGTGGTTTCCATGCGCATCGTAGAGCGTGCTGATGCATAACGCGAGGAATTCGCCCTGCACGTTGCGAGGGGGAATTCGCTCTGCACGTTGCGTGCCAATCACGCGTGGCTTGAGCTACTTCGCAGACGCTTTCTGGCGAGGTCCTTCGAGGGCCCTCTCAGGGCCCGCCGGGGCCTCCGAGTGCCCAGAGCTCCCAGCAGCCATGGTCGACAATTGGCAGCAACAACAACAACGCCGAAAGAGCCGTCGAAAGGGCCGCCGAAATTGCAGCCGAAAGGGCTGCCGAAAGAGCCGTCGACAGGGCCGCGAAATTGCCGCCGAAATTGCCACCGAAATTGCCGCCGAAATCGCCGCCGAAATTGCCGCCAAACCCGCCGCCGAAATTTCCGCCGAAATTCCGGACTGTACCGCCGAAAAGAGGCCGAAATAGGCCTTGGCTGTGAGTCGATGCCTGCGTCCGCGGCGTCATCGAACTTGATCAAAATAGTGATTTCGCTTGGGACAGGGCAATGACAATTTCGGCGGCTGAATTTCGGCGGCGATTTTGGCGGCTGATTTCGGCGGCGATTTTCGCGGAGTTCCCAATTATTTCGGCGGCGACTTCGGCGGCGATTTCGGCGGCAAGTTCGGCGGCAAATTCGGCGGCAATTTCGGCGGCAATTTCGGCGGCGATTTCGGCGGCGATTTCGGCTGCAATTCCGGCGGCGATTTCGCCGACGATCTCTGCGGCCCCTTCGGCGGCCCTCCTGGCGACCCTTTCAAGGACCATGTCGGCGGTTTTGCTTTCGACAGCTGCTGACGAATGCTGCTGGGAGCACGCAACACTCGGCTGTGGCAGAGAGTCGATGTGCGGCGGCGCAGGCTGACGTGCCCTCAGCGCGATGATGAATGTAACACTTGTTCTCTTGTTGTCTTGGTGGTGGTGATTGCGACGGCCGCGGCGATGTTTGTTTCAAAATGGATGCTCGCCGGGGGGCGTTGCAGGCGGGCCTGCGCGCCCAGCATTGCATACTCTCAAAAGGCAAAAAAAATACCGCGCAACTCTTTTGGACTTCGGCGGCTATTTCGGGGGTCGTGGTGGCTCCAAAGCATGGTCCTCGGTGAGTCTTGGGCCTTGAGATTTGAAAATGCAGAGTCTTCGGAGGTCAAGGACGTTCCAGGATGAGTGGAGGAGGAGGAGGAGGAGGAGGAGGAGGAGGAGGAGGAGGAGGAGGAGGAGGAGGAGGAGGAGGAGGAGCAGCAGCAGCAGCAGCAGCAGCAGCAGCAGCAGCAGCAGCAGCAGGAGGAAAAGTCGAGGGAAAAGCGGGAGCACGAGCAGGACGGGGAGGACGGATGATGCGGATGAAGAGGAGACGGAGGAGGGGATGGAAAATGACGGAAACCAGGATGGGGCGTGGGACGATGAGGAGAAGGCGGATGAGGTTCAGAGGAAGGATGATGTAGGCAGGGGACGATGAAAGGAGGAGGTCGGCGTCGAGGAGGAGGAGGAGGAGGAGGAGGAGGAGGAGGAGGAGGAGGAGGAGGAGGAGGAGGAGGAGCGGCGCAGGCAGCTGGAAACGCGGAGTGGGACGACGGAGGGGGGAGGAAACGGAGGATCTCCGGGTGGCTGGCGCACCTGGGCGGCGCCTCCACGCTGCGCACGGGGCCGGCCCACTCCGAGGGACGAGCCCCTCCCTTGACTCCGCCTCCGCCAGACTTGCCTGGGGCAGATCCAGCTCCTGGTCCGCGCCCGCCGCGCGCTGTTCCCGCCGGCCCCCGCGGGTGGGTGCCGCCCGCGTGGGGGTTCTGGGATGTGGGTGGCGATAGCATTCATGACGGTCATGGTGGTTATCGTGATGATGTCGACGATGATTCACCATGCAATGGAGATTGACAACGGTACATGCTTTTGACACCTGGGACCTACGGGTGGCGATAGCGAAGGTGATGTTGGCGACGATGGGTCATCGTGTAGGAAGGGGATCGTTTGGGAGACAGACCATGTTTCTTGTCCCCACATCTCGGGTGGGCGTTCTGTTGTCTTGAAACACCCCGCGCACCATCCCCCTTTTCCTCCATCACGGGCGGCGGTTATTGCGGCGATAGCGACGATGATTCATCGCGAAAGAAACAAGGTTCCGAGGGAAACGTGTCCTGGCTTGTGTTTCGCCGTCTTCGTGCTCGCCCCTCCCAGGTCTGTGTTCTTCGCCGGTTCCGTCAGATCACGGCCCGTCAAGAATTCGGGGGTTATTAAGGTTCCTTTGGCCCATTTTCATTCCACTTGGAGGCCCCTGGGGCCCCCTGGGTCTCGTGAGGCGTGCTCTGGAGGCCGTGGGGGCCTCCTTGGAAATCCTGGGGGCGCCTTGGGCCAGGGAATCTTTTGACAACACCCGATTGATGCCCAGCAGTGGCGATGGGGATGGTTGTGTCGATCACAATCGATCGTTTGGTAACGAGTGTCGGCGCGCGCAGAGGGGCGGCGGTCGCGAGTAGCGTGTTTCTTTATTGCTTGGGGCATAATGGGCATTATAGCCCCCGCCCCCCCCCCCTTAACGTAACGCCCCTCCCCCCCAGTGCGCTCCGGGCACTGCAGCCGTGCGCATCCGGATCTCCATCGGCGTCCCCATAGAAGTCCGCATAGGAGCCTGGTCTGCATTGGGAATCTCATGGGGATCCGCATAGGGAGGAGGAGGAGGAGGAGGAGGAGGAGGAGGAGGAGGAGGAGGAGGAGGACTAGGAGGAGGTGGAGGAGGAGGAGGAGGAGGAGGTGGAGGTGGAGGTGGAGGTGGCGGAGGAGGGAGGAGGGAAGACCGTCGCATTCTATTACATTATATTGTCATCACTTTTCTGGCGTGGCGTTTGGCTGTCCGCAGCAGATCCTCACCTACATGCCCGTTCTACCTGTCCTATGCACGCAGGCACTGGTGAACACCAGCGCTGCGTGCACGCGTGTGATGTGGTGTAGACAGGCGCTGTGTTGTGCACAGGCACTGCGGTACACGCAAGCATTGTGGTGTACACAGGTGCTGTGTTGCCCATGGTTGCCGCGGTGTTACTCGTTCGCTGTGGTGTACACCGGCGCTGTGGTGCACGCAAGCACTGTGGTGTACACAGGCGTTGCGTCGCACACGGCTGCTGCGGTGTACGCAGGCACTGTGGTGTACACGCGCGCTGTGGTGCACGCGAGCATTGTGGTGTACACGGCGCTGTGGGCAGGCCGTGCTCGCGCCGTCGTCGTCGTCGTCGTCGTCGTCGTCGTCGTCGTCGTCGTCGTCGTCGCCGTCGTCGGCCCGCGGTCCCATGCATCTCGAAGTGCAGAGCTCGTAGGGTCATCCTTGCTTGTCGGTGGTTTTTCGTTGGGGGAAAAAGAAGCGCCCCGCCCTGTCAGGAGGCCGCATGCGACGAGCTCGTCCGCGGCCGCGTGGTACCACCCACGTCCCCCGCCCTCCATCGAGGAAGGAAAAACGGCATAAGCAGAAATTTCGGCGGTCCGCGTGAATGTCTCGGATCGGCGCCGGGTTCCCCTTTCTAGCGCGCGGAGGCGCCGCCAGCGGTGGCTCAGCGCAGATCCGAGATATCCGCACGGAGTTCCGAACGTTTAGGATGATATCGTGTTCTGGTCTCCTCTGATATCTCCTCTGACCGCGCGGCGGGAGGAAGATCGTTTCCCGCTCTTCTTCCCGCCGCGCGGTCATCGCCCTCGCGCTCACAACGCGCATGCGGCCTCGGGCCAGAGTTGTTGCTCTCCCTCTTGGGGCGAGCGCGGGGAGGCGCGCGTGGACCATGACGTCCGCGCCCTCCGCCGGATGACCCGACCCTCACGCGGAGTTGTGGACCCTCGTTTGGCGCTCTCCATCCCCTTCGCTCCTGCTCCCCCCTCCCTCCTCGTCGCCCTCTCCCTGCCTCTGCCGTCTGCGCGCCCACACGTCAACGCCCCTCACGCGGATCGGGCCGAACAGGGGGCTCCGCCTGCGGCCTCGGTCTGCGCGGTTGCATGGCGGCCTCGCGCCCTTTCGGCACGCGCCCCTGCGGATGGTGTCCCCCGCAGCCCGCAGGGCACTCCGCCCATGGTTTCGTTTGCGTGGCGTCACGCGCCCAGGGATTCCCGCCCCATGGCCTCAGTGGGCGCGGTCGCGTGGGGTCTTCTCCGCCCGCTTGGGCAGACCCCTCACGGCGAGCGCAACCCCAATAGAGAGTTCGGCGCGCCTTGGGCCTTTGCGTGCGTTCTCCGCGGCGCGAATGTGCATGAGGACAGGGCCGCGCCTCTGATTGGACGTGACCACAGCGTCGGGCAAGTACCCGGCCGAGATGGCGGGTGGCGCCTTGGAAGGCGGGGGCTTTCTTGGAAGGGCCTGGAATCTCAAAATGGCTTCTCCGCACCCAGGAGTGAGAAGCGCATTACCTCGTTGGAAGCCACTCGCCCTTGTGATACGGCAACCCCTCTTGTGCCAGCCCCTGCTGCGCGCAGCCAAGGCTTCTGGGAGTGTGCCCGCATGTTCTTGGTTGGGCCGTCGCTCCCGTCGTGTGGCTGTACCTTCCTGTCGTTCGTCCGTCGTCCGACCCTCGCCCGTCGGGCCGCGTTTTTCCTGGTCGTTGCCTCGGGGCTCTTTTTCGTTCAGGCTGGGCGTTATCCATACATCCCCCGCCCAGGAAACCGATCTTCCTGGACCTTGGGAGGCAGCGGGTATAGATAAGATCAGTGCGGGGGGCCGAGCGGTCATTCACTGTCCCTTCGTGAGTGGCTGAAGTGGGATTCCCCACGATGCGGATTCTTGCTGTTGTTTGGTGTTGTTGTTTGGCGTCGTCCGCCCCGCGACCCGCCCCGCGACCGGCCCGCGATCCACCCGCTACCCACCCGCAACCCACCCGCGACCCACCCGCGACCCGCCCCGCGACCCACCCGCGACCAACAGGCGACCCAGCCCGCGACCCAGCCGCGACCCAGCCGCGACCCAGCCGCGACCCACCTGCGACCCACCCGCGACCCACCCCGCGACCCACCCGCATTGCTTTAACCACAAATCGGGGCCTGCGGCGGGCTCGTTGTAGAATTTGTAAAATCATTTAGCGCCTGCGTCGGGCTCGCAGAGCCTCGCAGACTGCCGACGTCCGCGCCGCCCCCTCACTCTTATCCGCGACTTCGGGGTTCTACGTATATTCGGGCCCAGCGCAACATTTTCAAGCTATGCGACGAGCCCGCCGCAGGCGCTGATTATTTATTAAAGCAATGTAGGTGGGTCGCGGTTTGGGTCGCAGGTGGGTCGCGGGAGGGTCGACGGTGAGTCGCGGGCCAGGTCGCGGGTAGGTTGCGGGTGGGTCGCGGGTGGGTCGCGGGGTGGGTCGCGGGTGGGTCGCGGGCCGGGTCGCGGGGGGGACGGCGACAACAAACAGCAACAACAACAGCAGCAGCAGCAACAACGCAACAAGCAGAAGCCTCACCACGGATCCGCACTTGAGCCACGCACCCAGGGACATTGCATGACCGCTCGGCCCCCTCACCCTGATAGCCACGTCCACCGCCCCCGCGGGCCCCAGGACATCGGCTCACAAGGCGATGGCCATGGGCAAGCCCCCGCCGCCCAGCCTTCGCCTCGCCCCGCCGGGCGAGGTCCTGCGGCTCTTCGGCGAGGAGGCCTCGCTGGTGGTGCAGGGCTCCTACGCCCAGGGCCTGGCGCTGCGGAGAGCCCGCCGCCCTGCCCCGGAGCTCCCGTCAGAGGCAGGGAGAGACCCGGGCGCCGCCGCCGGCGGCGCCCCCCGGGGGTGCCGCGCGCCCCCCCCCCCGCGCTGGGGTTAAGTCGGGCCTGTCCCTCTACAGGGGGATGTTCGACAGAAAAGTAGAAGTACCCGAAAAGTAGTCCAAACACAGTCCAGAAGTAGTCTGGGGACGATTCGGGGGATACTTCTCGACCTTTTTGGGGGTACTTTTGGACGCTGGAGCGCCGAGGCCGCACTGCGCCCAACAAGAGAACACGCCTCAATCCTAAAGCTCCTGGCGCTCCGCGCGGATTGCTCGGATCCGCGCTGGCCCCCCCCTGCGGCGCCTCGGGCGGCGCCCCCAGCGCGCGGAGCGCGCCAGGGGGGGCGGTCCAGCGCAGATCCAAGAAATCCGCGCGGAGCGCCAGAAGTTCATGTTTCTGCCGTTTCTCCTTCGGGGGGGGGGGGGGGGGGGCACTTTGAGGCCAGCTGCAGCTGGGTGGGCTGTCTGCGCGCCATCCTCAGCTACCAGGGCAACGTTTCTATATGGAGGATGTTCCTGGTGTTGAACACCCCCAGGTAACAAACCTGACATCGTCGCTTTGCGCAGAAATCGCGACGGGAGATTTTTGGCCGTGTTGGGTCTCCTGAGGGCTCTGACGGCAGGACCTGGGACAGTCAAACCGCGACCCGGGATGTAAAGCCAGTCCTTGGGAAGGGCTCCAGACCTCTGGGCAGCCACGCCGCCGAATCTATGGGAAATGACGTTACCCGGGCGGGGAGGGGGGAAGAGAGGGGGATCGAGGAATTCCCAAACGGCGCTGGCGCGAACCGCGACCTTAACTACCAGGGAAGGCGGCCCCGCCGACCAGGGGGGGGGGGCAGGGCGCCCCAGTGACGGCGAGTTTGCTTACAGGTTGTTCTAATTGGCACGTCTCGTTTTTTGGTGTGACGCCCATCCTCCTATTGCCCGACTCCTTCCGTCCTGCTGCTCCCATCCATCTTTATCGCTTCCCGATTATTGTGTTTCCTTCGTCTCCTTCCTGAGTCTCCCAAGACGGCCCCGACCTCAAGAGGGAAACGGTCACCACATCAACCAACATGGGGCGCCTAGCTTGCATCCTCCCTAGTCATGCCTGCGGGTGCTCCGACGTCCAGGGTCGTGGTTCTGCGGGTTGTTCCTTGGCGACCGCGAGATGACCAGGTCCGACAGTCGGACCGCCGGTCAGGTCCGACAGTCGGACCGCCGGTGCGGCTCAGAGCTATGTGCGCGAGAGAGGGGCGGTTGCTGGGCACTTGACCCGCGCTACAATTACTTACGCGCGACCCATCCTGATCGCCAGCACTCGACGCCCGCTCGTATGAATGCATGTGCCGCCGTACACGTCCGCTGGCTGGACCAACCACAGGAAATACGACCTTGCAGACCGAGCGCGCTGAACATCATGGGCGCCATGTCTGCCACCCCCCCCCACGCAATCTTGGTCGGAGTTGCCGCCTGTCTCGGCCGTCCATGACGCCAGAGGTCGGCGCTTCGTCTGACTCGAGAGTCGTGCGCTCGGCTCGGCGTCCACAGGCCGTCAGAAGGGGCGCTAAGATCTGGGTCGCCAGTGGGGTGCGAAGATGATCCCACTGCGCCGGTCGCGGCCTGGGCCAGAACGGTCGTCTTTCTCCCAAGGGGGGCGGCGCGAGGGCGCGAGGACGCGAAGGGAACCGCACATCGCGGGGAGCTCGCGGGGAGCCATGCGCGAAGCTAGGCGACCTGCGGTCGAGACGCTAAGATAACGATCGCTCTGGGTTCGAAAGAGGCTCGCTGTTCCTGGGGCCCGTCCGTGGTTGTTCCTCCAGCCCTCCTCGTGTATCCAAGCCCTGCTGGCGCCATAGTGTGACTCCGTTCTCTGTTCAGCATTCGCTCTTTCACCAAGCGCGTTCCACTACTCGCAGGGTGCCCACTCGCAAACGCCCGACAAAAGCACCTGTCTGCATCGAGGTAATGCATCGTGAATCCCCCATGGCGGATCCAGGTCACTTGCAAGCATCTACTTTGCGATCAGTGGAACGTGCTCGTCCATTCGTTCAGCAGCCCCTCTGTAGGACGATGGGCGCGACCCGCGGCCCAGGCCGGGGAGCGCGAGAGCGCGAGGAGGAGCGCCACCCCCTGCGCCCTGGGGCCCCGCGCGGCACGAAAGCGGGTGGGCAGCTCCTCTGCAGGCCTTGCGGGCGCCCAAGGGCACGGACGGTTCCTTTGGGGAGTTTTTTTTTCTCCAGGCGGTAACGGGCGTCAGCGGGGAGGGGGGGGGAGGGGGGGGCGGTGGCGTCACAGTTCGCGCCGGCGCCGTCGTGGAAAGCGGAGGGATGACCAAAGCCAGCTCGGAGGTCAGCACGAAGCGTGACGTTACCCGGTGGGGGGAGGGGGGCAGCCAGGGCCGGTATTGGCCGCCATCTCGATATATATATATATATATATATCTATATATTTCTATCTATCTATATCTAGATATAAATCTAAATGTGTATATCTCTATATATATATATATATATATATATATCACAGGCTGTCTTGGTGGTACCCAGGGCACGGACGGTTCATCTGGCACCTCCTGCCCCTCCCCCCCAGTCGTCCAGACTCCCAGGGAGGGGGTCGAGAGGGAGAGGCGAGCCCGGGCCCGACGAGCCCCCCGCCGAGTCGTCCAGACTCCCAGGGAGGGCGTCGAGAGGGAGAGGCGAGCCTGGGCCCGAAGAACCCCACGGGCGGGCCGGCGGGAGCCACGTGGGCGGCGGAAGCGATCGGGGTCGACGGCGCCGACATTGGCGCCCGGCGAGCTGGCCCAGTTTTTCCGTTGCCGCGCGGCAGAGGCGATCCGCACGCGCTCTGGTGAGCCTGGCGCGGGCACGCTCGAGTGGGCTGGCGGCAAGAGAGGGGGCCCGAGGCGGAGAGCTGCCGCGGAGGGCGGGAGAAGGAGGGGTGGCACACAGCGCGGAGAACTTCGGGGCGGCCAGCCTGTGCTGAGCCAGAATGGCAGTGGACGCGTGGCGGCATCGTGGCCACATCCAGGGGCTGAGACGCACGCTGCAGACGTGTGAGCTGGTCTACAAGCCTCGATGGAAATCGATACGCCGTGGAAGTGCCACGAGCGGCTCCTCGCGCATTCGGCAGCCGGAGCCGAGCTCGTTGCCCGCCCAATGTCGCGCGTATAAGTGCCCTCGCTTCTGGTGCAGCGTGCCGCGCTGGAGGTTTGCGTAGGACACCGCGTAGGATCGCGCTGTGCCTCCGACGCCTCCAGGCCAGCCAAGCCCTCCACGTCGTCCAGGCGCCTGGAGAGGCCGAGTGGTGCTATAGCATTAAGGTCGGGCCTGTCCCTCTACAGGAGGAATATATTCAAAAACAATATAAAAAATAGTCTGGGGACGATGTTTTGCTATTTTTTTGCCCATTGGGGGGGTATGTTGCAAGTTTTTGTTTAAAGCATTTTTCGCCCAAAATCCCCCTGTAGGGAGACACGCCCGACTTAACTATAGCACCCGGCGGAATCGTTCCAGGGGTCCCCGGGACGGTCTCGCAGCGTTCGGGAGTGCTCTGGGGGTGGCCGCGGCGCCCCGTACATCCTCCAGACCCGCTGGCTCGGAGAGATTTTTCCGATCAGTCCTCCGCCGGTGCCGTCCTCCTCCTGCCGGTCGTCTCGCAGGAGGCTGGGGCAAGCCCTTCTCCCGAAGCGGAGGAGGCGTGGGTCGGCGGCGGAAAAGAGGGGGGTGATGACTAGGGGGGGGTGGATATCATGGCGTGGGCCATGATATTTCCCCAGATCTCATGGCGCCTCTTCTTATTTCATTACGTCCCTGGCCCGCCCGCTGGGCCGCGCACATGCCGCCGGTCATGATTTGCACCCCCCCCTCTTCGACACCCCCCTCTTTGCCGCTCCCGAGTGGGGCACGGAAGGCACCGCCCACCAGACCACCCAACCCAACCCGACGGGCCCAATGTTTGCCCTCCGTGTCCAGTGGAGGGGTGACGGGGGGCATCGAGAAAGCACGCATGGAACGCATCCCCCCCCCCCCAGCCCGAGATTCGGGTCGTCGGGTTGGGCTGGGGTGGCCTGGCAGGTATTCGGGAAGAAGGGCCACAGGCCCGCAGCACCACCCGAGCCTGGAGGGGTGGAGGAGGCGAAAGAGTTGATCAGGGCCGTTTTTCACCGTTTCCAAAAAAATGTCCCTTGAATCTGGAAACGGCACAAAAACGGCGATTGGAAACGGCAAAAAAGCGGCTCCAGGATTGGAGCCGGAGCTGGAACCGGTCAAAAAACGGCGACGGAACCGGTAAAAAAACGGCGTCGGAACGGGCAGAAAAACAGCAGAACGGAACCGGCAAAAAAACGGCCCTGTCGTTTCCAGGGCCCACTGAGGTGGTGGGGTCCGCGCGCAGCCTCTCCCTGGCCTTGCCGCGGACCGCTGCTCCCCGCGGCACCGGCGCTGCGCAGGAGCAGCGACCTCGACGTGGCCATCGTGGAAGGCGCCGGCCCCGCGCAGGCCGGCCACGCCCCGCGCCGGAGCTCGTCGAGAGCCCAAAAGCTGCAGAAGCGCAGTTCTCACGAGCAGCGAACGTACAGTCGGGGCCCTGAAGAAGGAACCCTTTTGGTTGGGGAGGGGCTCCGCGTTCCTCAAGTGTTTCACAGCTTGCCTCAGGCTTTCCTTATGTTTTCGATCGGAAATCGAAGTTTAACTTATGCCAAAAAGGGGCCTCGTCTCTTATTTAGGGTTCCTTAGGTCAACGCCCCGACTGTATCCACATCCACGCCTCCGCGGCCTGGATTCGAGGGCGCTGTGCCGCAGACACGCGGTCGCACGGGTACGTTCCGCGCGGGTCATGCCCGAGAAGACGCCCAGTATCCGCGGGGTCGCGTCCAAGGGGCCCGGTCCGCGAGGCCGCGGATGCGGATACCGGGCGGGGCTAGAATCCGTTCCAGAGCGTGCCGGAACGCTCTCAGAGCGTTTCTAAGCGCGCTGAGAAGGCCGCGGCGCCCGATATATCCTCCAGAACCGCTTGATCTCTGAAATTCTTGATCTATCCTCATCCGCATCTTAGCGACGCAGGAACACGGGCTAGTCTTCACCGACATTCGCCTGTAAGCTGCCCGCGTAAGGTTGCGCGCAAACGCCCCCGTCTTCAATGTGGCGTGCGGTGCTGGCGGCCCGCGTAAGCCGCCGCGTAAGGTCGCTGTGTCCTCTCGAGGAAGGCCTGGTCATTTGCGTCGTTCATTTGTCCTCGTGCTGGCTTCGTCGAAGGATATGTTCTTCTCCCACGGAAGTTGTCGGAGGTCCGCGGGTCGGGGTTCAAGAGAAGGGGATCACTGCAGACGGGTCTGCCAGAGAATTGGATCTTGCAGGATCTTCAAGAGCCAGGGTTGCATTGATCTGGGCTTGCATGCAGGACCCTGCAGGATCCTGCCAGGCTTGCTCCGACCTGGGCCAGTAGATCCCCGACGTGGGGCGGTATGGCGCCTCCTGGCGCAACTGATCCGAATCAATTTTCGATTCCGTCCCGATGCCGCCCTGTCCGATGCACATTTCGAGTTGCATCTGATTTCTCGATTCGTTGCCGACTGCGCTCAGGAGGTGAACAGAACGCAAAGACACGAGAAATCGTCGATGCCCCGGGAATTATGGGAAACGATTTTGAAGTAGGGGGAGAGGACGGAAACCCAGGAAATATAGGGCAGGATGGGGACTTGTGCGTATTGCTCTTTGTTCGTGTGGCCCTGGACCCCTTCGAAGCTGAGCGGGGACCTCTCGGGCCGGCGCCGAGGCCCTCTCCTCGACCTTCCCGGGGCCGCTGGCCTCCGGCACCGCCCGCGGCGCGTTCCTTGCTCGCCGGGCAGGGGGTGGTCTTGGTTGACAGGAGGAGGAGGAGGAGGAGGAGGACGAGGAAGAGGAGGATCGAGAAGGAGGAGGAAGAATATAGAAAAAGTGGGAGGAGGAGGAGCTTGGTTAGATGCTCGTTTGGGGGACCTTCCTGGGGCCCACCTGACGGATCTGTTCGACTCCGGTTCGACCCCACTTCGGCTGACGTTCGATTCAAGTTCGGCTCAAGTTCGACTCAGGTTCGATTCAGGGTCGACTCGGGATCGACTCAAGAGGTCGGCTCAAGTCGACGGACGCTCGGCGCAGCTCTGGCGCACGAGTGGAGCGCGTGGCTCCAGGAAGGTCCCAGAATGAGCAGCCAAGTTTTGGGCAGGTTGTGCAGCGCCGGGCCGAGGTCGGCACGAAGGAAACCTGGAGATCCAACGCATTGAAAAGATCAAGGCAAAGGTTGTTCTTCGGCCTCTCTAGGGGCCCTCGCCAGGCCCTGGGACCGTCAAAGCACGGCTCAGGATGGAACATCGGTCTTGGGCCAAGATCGGCAGGAACGAGGTGGTCGGCGGCGAGCGAAGGGGGGGAAATGAGAAGGAGAAGGACTTCGGAGAAGGCAGCGTGACTTCTCAGAAGCCCTCGCGCCTTCTGGGAAGTTTTCTGTGTCCCTTCGGTGAAGGCTCAGGAAACTTTTCAGAAGGCTTGGGGACTTTCGAGCCTTCTGAGAAGGCCCGCCCTTTCTCACTTCCCCCCCGCTCGTCGTCAAAACGGTTACGGAAAGAATGAGTAAGTAGCACGCCGCAGTTGCAAATAAGAGTCAGGGGGTTGGGCGAGGGTTGGGTCGTGGGTGGGTCGCGGGGTGGGTCGCGGGTGGGTCGCGGGCGGGTCGCGGGGTGAATCGTGGGCGGGTCTCGGGGGGGTTCGCGGACGAGGACGACGACAACAATGCAACAACACCAACAACAACAACAACAACAATCATTTTACCCGAACGCTCAGTGTTCTCACCAGTGCCAGGGTTTTCATGCGACGCGAGACAATACCCCCACTTCGTGGGGGGGCAGTTCAAGCTCTACCAAATATCCAAACGACTCTTCGCGACCACCCAAACCCAGCTTCCCGCCCTATGACGTTGGGACACTTCACTTCGTGGCGTGCGGACGACCGTGGCTACTACACTGGCGTGGGGTACACACCCACAGAACTTGGTCACTTATTCGGGGCGCGCGTGTGCCCAGCATCCTGCAATTGTGACATACAATACATGACACAGACAGACAGAGAGAGAGACAGAGAGCAGACAGAGAGAGAGACAGAGAGAGCGGAGTTGGTCACATTTTTGGGGCAAGTTCCTGAGATCGTCGTGTTTTTTGTTGGTCTTGCGCGCGCGAATGTCCACTTTACTTTTTTTTGCAAGGGAGTATTGAAATTTGATTATGTTAGAACAAGAAAAAGTAGCTCGCGCGAGCTCATGTAACATAAATGTTGAAAAACCATTGGTTTTGTGGGAGTCGGACAGCGCGCGCGGGATGAAATTTGGACATTTTTTTTTGAAAAACCATTGGGTTTTTGATGTTTTTATGTTGAAATCGTTACGAAACCTAAGGTTCTGGAAGGATTTCGTCTTGCGCGCGCGAATGTCCACTTTACCTTATTTTTTGCAAGGGATTATTGAAATTTGATTATGTTAGAACAAGAAAAAGTAGCTCGCGCGAGCTCATGTAACATAAATGTTGAAAAACCATTGGTTTTGTGGGATTCGGACAGCGCGCGCGGAAGGACATTTTGACAATTTTTTCTTAAAAAACCATTGGGTTTTTGATGTTTTTATGTTAAAATCGCTACGAAACCTAAGGTTTTGGAAGGATTTCGTCTTGCGCGCACGAATGTCCACTTTACCTTATTTTTTGCAAGGGATTCTTGCAATTTGATCAAGTAAGAACAAGAATTTTCATTTTATAGTGTTTTTTGCAAGGGAAAACGGATTACAACAAAACAACCGGATCCGGTGACAATCCACTTTTCTGAAGCTTTCGCTAGAAAATGAAGGAAATGAGGCTGCGGCCTAGGTTTTGGAGGGGGGTCGCGCACCAGGGGTCTCAACAATAATATTTCTTTAGAAGTAATAATATTCAACAGCAACAACAACAAAAACAGCAACAACAACGATAACACCACAAACACTACCTCCACCGCCACCACCAACACCACCGACAACAACAATGACAGTCACAAGCAAATCCGCACCGCGGAGTCCAAAATCGGCCGCGCATTCAGGGACAATGAAGGCCGGTTCGGCCCCCTCACTCTGACGATGCCCAACAGCAGTTCCTGTTCATTTTGAATCAGACTCGTTGTCCGCGCCGCCGCGGACGTTGCCTATTTGAGACAGGAGGCCGCTGCCCAACAACGGCCGCTGTCGTTTTAGGGCCGCCTTTGTTGTTGGGCATCGTGCCCATACCCAGTTCGGCCGTCCAAAGGTTGAGCAGGGTGCGCAGCGCCAGCCCGAGAGATCCGGGCGAAATCCGAACTTACGATGTTCGGAGGCGACGATGGGTGCGAATAGCCCAACGGCGGGCATACGCGTCTTCGCTGGGGAGCCTCGCCGAAGGCATTGACCATCGGCGCCCCTGGATACATGTATTGCTCTCCCCTAATCTTTTCTCCCCCCATCGTCGCACCCAATCTGTCTACGGCCTATGCCAGTCTGCGCCACTTCTAGACAGGGCTCTCCCAAGAGAGGCCCCAGGCTCACGACGGGCCCAGATGCCCCCGTGAGGACCTCTAAAGCGCCAGGAGAGCTCTAGATCGCGGGAAGGCAATTCGAACCGAGTCTGCGTCACGCTGCCGCTTGTGGCAAGACGGCCCCAGGATGGGTTCTCAGGCCCCACGGCTGTCTTACAGAACTCCAGACCCCAAAGAGAGCCCTCCAAGGGCCCGAACAGCGCCCCAACAGGGCCCCAGGAGGAACCAACCCGCCCCAGAGAAGCTTCGGATGTACCCCAAGAGGCCCCACCCGTCCCTCCGCTCCGAAACTCCGCCCGGCCGTGATGCTCTCATCTGTGCCTCGTCCCTCTGTCCGGCGGTTGGCCAGGGGCGGCCACCGCGCCAGGGTGCCGGCCACGTCCAGCCCCACAGGCCAAGGGGGCACTTTTCGACGTGGCAGACGGGGGCGACTGGTCTGGAGTGGAGCCCTGCGCTGCCGCGCCCTGGGAGCTGCACTGCGAGCATGAAATTCCCTCAGGCCCTGCGGGCCACAGCCCCGGAACGGGGTCTTCAGAGGAGAGGCGTCCTGAACCACCTGAGCCCGTATGGCTGGTTTAGCAGAAGAGCCGCATGGCATGATGTGTTCTGCCATCGAGGATGCTTGGCCCAGGGCGGCTGGAAAACTTCTAGACATACGGAGTAGAGCCTGCGAGTGCGCGCGCTGAGCGAGGCGATGCCACGCAGGCTGCAGGCTAAGGCGTAGTCGCCAGAGTGACTCGCAGGGGAGGTTATGGCTGGTATTCGTGCGCCTCCGCGCATGCTCAACGGCTTGAGCCCTGGGCCTTGCGATTGACGGTTGCATCGATTCACGTTTGCAGTTCCTTGTGAGTGTGCCTCCATCACCCTCCCTCGGGCCAAGCGCGTTCGATGGGATGGTGCCTGAAATTGCAAGGTTATTAAGGTAACTCGTTGTGTTTGGAGCTCTCGGCACTGCATTCGCAAGATCGGCGCTCTCGTTATGAGTTTCCGACTCGGCGCGCCATTTGTCGCCGAGGCCACAACCAAGTGATAAGTCTGGAGGACGTTGGAGAGAGCAAGATTAACAGATAAACAGAGAGGCGTGGATGGCTCTCTTAACCCTCCTCCTACTCCTCCTCCTCCTCCTCCTCCTCTGCCTCCGTCTCCTCTCTCTCTCTCTCTCTCTGTTTTGGCTCGCCTTGTTGGAGAGGAGGGGGGGAGCAAGGTCTCGATCAGGCATCTGTGGTCTTTTGGACCATCGCCATCCCTGGCAATGGCCGTCCATGGCACTACAGTGGTGTTGTAGAGCCTCCTGGCCAGGAGGGCGCATGCAACCTCGATAGGTCTTTAGACGTCCCCCTTAATTTTCTGAAACTAATCCTCTTTGCGGCAAACTTCTTGACATATTGGGGTTCCACCAATAGGTGAGTGACTAAGACAAACGGTCTCCAGAGGCTAACCCACGCAAGATTCTGGGATATCCCTGGCCAGGCGTGGTGATGCTGTGGGGGCGCCTTCCACAGGAGCAGGGGTACAACCATTTTTTCCGAGCGTCCCACACCCCATGGGGGGAAGTGGCTGTCGAGCCCCGTGCGGAGAAAACAGCCTTCGGGAATCAGAGACCGGGCCTAGAGCAGGGGCACAAGCAAGGATACAACAGAAAATTTCGGAGGTCCGCGCGGACTCCTCGGATCGGCTCGGCGGCCCCCTGACGGCGTCTCCGGCGCCGCCCTTGGCGCGATCAGCGAAGCTTGCGCGGGCCTCTGAATTTGTTTTGCGCAAGCAACCATCTGGCCAGACGAAAGGGTAGGGTAGGGAAAGGGGGGGGGGGCACGAAATCTGCTGCATGCAGCTGTTTTCCACCCACCGCCTGGCCCATGCCTAGATGCATGGGCGCCTCCCGGCGCCACGTCGCGCCAGGGAAACCAGCTATAAGAGAGCTGACTCTCGACCCTGCCCTTTTCTATCCTATCCTGCCCCTTCGCCCCCCCCCCCCCCCCCCCCCGAAAACGAAGCAAGTCTGCCGGCGGCTCGCACCGTGGCCGCAGCCGGCCAGGCGGGGCGGCGCGTCGGGCGGGGCAGGGACGACCCCGGCGAGGCGGAGAGGACGCCCCCGCGGCCCCAGCCCACGGGCGCCGCCCTTCGCCGGAGCGCACGCAGAGGGGCGTTCCTCCTCCGCCTCCTCCTTCTCCTTTCTCCTCCTCTCCCTCCCCCTCCTCCTCCTCCTCCTCCTCCTGTTCCTGTTCCTCCTCCTTCTCCTCCTCCTCCTCCTCCGTAGCCATTTTGGCTCAAGTCGCACCCGCGCCCGCGCGCCCCGCGCCGCTTCTGTCCGCAGGGAGTATCGGGTGCCGTGGCTTCGCACGCCGTCTTCGGCGCATCGCCGTCCTGGGCGCTCTGTGGCTCCTCTTCAGCATGAGCAGCTCCGCTGCTTTGTGCACTACCCGCAGTGGCTGGCGGCAGCGGACCATTCTGGCAGCTGATCGGCGTCGCGAGCGCCCCGCAGCTCGCGTTGTCTTCCGCCCGTTGGAGGGCGTCGCCTCCGCCGTCGTACAGGTGGACAGGGCTTCCAAGTCGGACGCGAAGAATCGCAGGCAAGGTGCTTCACTGTCAGCGGGAAGCTCCGATTGTTGTTCCTACGCACTCGGCGCGGGATGCCTCCCTCGCTGCATGCCGCTCTGGGCACGTCGACCGCGATCAGTTGCGTGCCGACTTGCGGGTCTGGAAGTTGGCCAACTCGGCCAAGCACAACTCGCCTTTGCGTCAGCTGAGTGTGCAAAGCGTGCTCACGGCCTGGGATGATATTGAGGACAGCGACGATGACCTCCTCGCCGACTCCACGGCGTCCTTGCGAGAGGTTCTCCTCCACCTGGCCCCTTGCTAGCCGCCCCCGCTGCGCTGTCTTCCATTGGTTCGCCTGTCGCCGACAAGACGGCGCTCTCCATCGACTCCTCCACGCAGACGGAGGACGTGACGAGTTCGACCGACCTCCTCATCCCGTACATGGCTCAGCTCCTGAAAGCGCTGACCATGCTTTGCCACGTCTTGGTGAATCCTGTCGTCTACTGGCCTGTGTTCGAGGGCCCTTCAGTGCAGGCGCACTGGCCGCAGTCGCAGTCGGACTTCGCCACGGACTACACCACGAGCTACAACAGCGCGGACTTATCCCCGCGCGCCCACTGCTCCATGGGCTACGCCACGGCGCCCGTGGTGCCCATGGGCGATGACCCCTTCCTGCTAGACATAGACTTCGAGACGGAGCTCGGCATTTTCGAGGATCGTGTTCGGGAGCCCGTTGTGGATCTTGACCGTCGGCTGGATCTTCTTGGCGACGAGGCTGCTGGAACAGGCTCAGCGTATGACAGTGCTACTCTACAGGATGCTGATGCCGAGCTGCCCGCTACTGGTGCCGACGCTGCCCTACTCCATTGGCGCCGTGCTCGTATTGCGTGCGATTTCTACTGCCTGAAGGTCCTCCCAGTGGGCCCGAGGATCTCTAGTCGATCGGCATGCCGCTACCATCCGCACTGTGCGTTCGGCGATGGCAACAACAATTTCCACCTGACAGAGCTGACTGTCAAGGCACTTGCTGCTGAACACGCGCGCCTTTGCCGCCTATGACAGTGGAACTTTGGCTGGCGCGGGCTGCCGGCCGCACTGCCCTAGATGTGCACGCCCTGATTGGACAATCTGCCGATCCAGCGCCTGACGCTGGCGCCGCCGGTGCACGTGAAGTTCTCCAATATGCTAAAGTCTGTGACGGCCTTCCTGATGAAGGTTGCGTCTCTCAATTGCTACAACCACGACAAAAACCGCAAAGGAAAGATGATTCAGCCCCCGCCGCTGGACGCAAGCGATGACGATGACGAGGACTCGCTCTACATGGCGCTCCTTGCTGAAACTGGCACTGCGCGTGACGGCCCTCGGGGTCGCGAGGATGATGGACACTGTGGTCCGCCGCCTCGCCTGCATGATCGAGATGTGCCTGCTGGACTTCTGGGCCCTTCTGTTGTCGATGGCGCCGCTGAGGGCCCTTCCGCTGCTGATCGCGCTTTCCCTGCGCTTCTGCCGGCGCCTGTCGACGCTTCTGGAGTACTCTCAGTACTCCCGCCTCCCGCAGGGCTTCTGCCTCATGTCGGTTGCGCTGCTACGGGTCCTGCCGCTGCTGACCCCTTTCCTCCTGCGCTTCTTCCTCCACCAGACGAGGCTGCTGACGTACCCTGCTGAGCTTCCGTATCCAGTCGACGGAGCTGAGGTCCTGCCGCTGCTGAGCCCGCTTGCTATTCGTATAGGCCTTCTGCGGGACTTCTGGAAAGTATTTCGACTGCGTCCTGCTCCGACGTCCGCCCGTCGAAGTCGCGCAAGAGTGGCCGCTAGGTTGCGTTCGGCAAGGAGGAGATCCTGCATTTCGATGCCAAGCGGCGCGAGAAAGTGAAGACGGCGAAGAAGGAGCAGAAGGAGAAGAAGGCAACGCATGCAGCAAACTATGATATGACAGGTGAGGCTCATCCTCCTGCTGCGGCCGACTTTGATGTGCACCTTCGTGAGCAGGTGGTGCCAGGGGCGCTTCACTTCCGATGCTGTGAGTTACTACCGCTTCGATGCTGCTGCAAGTCGCCGTTCGTACTTGTTGACCTCCTGCACATGGTCGACAACCCCACCTCCATCGGCGACCCTTTCGCCGGCGCGGCGGGGGCTCCCCGTGCCATCGTCTCTGCTGCCCCTCCGGGCGCGGAGATTGACACAGAATCTCCGAACTCCGTGTTCGATGAGGCGTCCAATGACGTTGATTCCTTCGTGACCGCCGGCTACAGCTCCGACTTTCGCCAGCGACGCCGTGCCCCTGAGGGCCTCGGAGGGCGCGCAGTGGCCCGCATAGGCGCGGAAGGAAGACTCCGGCCCACAGGGGCGCTCGCTCCTTCTCCTCCTCCACCTGTCCTCCTCCTCCCCCCCCTCCTTTTTTTCCTTCTCCTCCTCCTCCTCCTCCTCCTCCTCCTCCTCCCTTCTCTGCGCCCTCATCCAGGGTAGAGCGGTGCTGCGTGTGGAAGATCTCGTTGGCCGTTCTGGCCGTGGGGGACATTCGTGCGGTACCGAGGAACAAAAAACGGAATAAACATAAACCGTTGGTTTTCCGCGCGGATTTCTTGGATCCGCGTTGGGCCCCCTCGACGGCGCCTCTCGCCGCCCCTGGCGCGCTCCGCGCACCAGGGGGGGGGGGGCAGCGCAAATCCAGGAACTTCGCGCGAAGCTCCACAAGTTTATGTTTATGTAGTTGGTATTCTTCTACGGTAGGCTCATGCGGCGTGGGCGCACCAGCGACGCCTTCGGAGGCGTTCAAGGTTGAAGTCCGTGACGCGGAAGAACCGAGGTACGCGTTATCGCCTCTGGGCCCGACGGGATTCAACCTTGAATGATGGAGGCAACGATGAACGCAGGGTTGACTGATTTATGCGGTGCCACAATCTTTTGCGCGTGTCGACGCTGTACGAACCTACCGTACGCGTGCAAAACAATGTTTCACGTTTCGCGTATCCCCACCAGTTTGCCTGGTCTGACCTCTGACGCCGCATGCGCCTTCGCTTGCGGCTGCGACGGATCAGTATCCCCACAAGCCCATTCAGAAACCCTGCCCATGAGGGCTGACGGGGAAACAAGGACGAAGAGACACATCGAGGGAAACAAAGCGAGCAACCAGGGTGAACCGGGGTGGCCTTGGAAACTCTCTTCGGGCCATCCATGGGGGCCGCGTGGGGGCGAGGGGAAGAGGAGGAGGATGATGATGATGAGGAGGAGGAGGAGGAGGAGGAGGAGGAGGACGGCGACGAGGAGGACGAGGAGGACGAGGAGGACGAGGGCGCGGATGAGGATGAGGACGAGGAGAACGAGGAGTAGGAGAAGGACGATGCGGACGAGGGCTCACGGAACCATCTAGAGGTATTCATGCGGTTGCTGCTGCTGCTGCTGCTGCTGCTGCTGCCCTCTTGGAGTTAAAAGGGGGCCTCTTGGAACCTTCTTGGTAACCCTGGAAGGTTTCTTGGGATCATCTTGGTGGCCATCGAATGCAGGATGGGGGGGTCACCGACTCAGCTCCCCCGTCAGGAGCCAGCAAACCGATTCGTGGGGCTCTCTTGGAGCGGTCTTTGGGCCGTTTGGAGCATCTTGGGGACCAGATTGAGCCAGCTTGGGCTATCAGAGCCATCTTGGAGGTCATACTGGGCTCTCTGAGGCCGTTCGGGGGTTTCTTGGGTGCCTCTCGGGTGCCTCTTGGGGCCTTTTTGGGACCCTCGTGGGGCCCTCTTGGGGCTTTCTTGGGGTTATCTTGAGAGCCCTGGAGCAACACTTCGGGCCATGTTCGAGGCGACCGATGAAAGAGGGAGGGTCCCGATCGGCTCCCCTGCCACTTCGCGAGACGCCCCGTCCAGGTCCAGGGGAGAGGGGGTAGGGGGAGGGGTCAAGTTACCCCCTCCCCGCCCGCAATCGTTCACTCCCACCCGCCCTCCCAACACATACGTAGCACCCGAGTCTGGCCCGAGCCTCAGCATATGCAGCAGTCGCCTTGGGATGGGCAGCTGCTGGGGGCCAATCCGCCGCCGCCGCCGCCGCCGCCGCTTCCGCCGCTGCCGCCGCCGCCGCCGCCGCCGCCCGCCGCCGCCGCCGCCGCCGCCGCCCCGCCGCGCCGCCCGCCGCCGCCTCGCGCCGCCGCCGCCGCCTCAGCCGCCGCCGCCGCGCCGCCGCCGCCGCCGCCACCGCCGCCGCCGCCGCCGCCGCCCCCCGCTGCCAAAACCGCCGCCGCCGCCACAGCCGCTGCCGCTGCCGCCACCGCCGCCGCCGCCGCCGCCGCCTCCGCCGCCGCCGCCGCCGCCCCCGCCCCCGCCGCCGCCGCCGCCGCAGCCGCCGCAGCCGCCGCCAGCCGCCGCAGCCGCCGCAGCCGCCGCCGCCGCCAAGTGTACTCTGCATTGTTTTTTGACAGGGATGGTGGGGGGGGGGGGGGGCGCATCGGGTTGGCTGCGCATGTTCCGAATTTGGAAGCAAGTGTTTTTTGTTATATACATATACATATACATATATATATATATATATATATATTATATATATAATATATATAGTAGAAAAAAAAAAGGGATGGTGGGGGTGTCGACATGGACCTCGGTTGGCCCCCAGTCGCCTGGGGGAGGGGGTGTTTATTAATAGGGAACAGTGATCAATCCTCCCCCGCCGCAAGCCGTCTCGCTCACTCCCACCCGCCCTCCCAACACATACGTAGCACCCGAGCCTGGCCCGAGCCGCAGCATATTCAGCAGTCGTCTTTGGATGGGCAGCTACTGGGGGCCAATCCGCCGCCGCCGCCGCCGCCTCCGCCGCCCGCCGCCGCCCGCCGCCGCCGTCGCCGCGCCGCCGCCGTCCGCCGCCGCCGCCGCCGCCGCGCCGCCCGCCGCCGCCGTCCGCCGCGCCTCCGCCGCCCGCCCCCGCCGCCGCCGCCGCCGCCGCCGCCGCCCCCGCTGACGAATCGCCGCCGCCGCAGCCGCTGCCGCCGCAGCCGCTGCCGCCACCGCTGCAGACGCCGCCGCCGCCACCGCCGCCGCCGCCGCCGCCCCCGCCGCCGCCCCCGCCGCAGCCACCGCAGCCGCTGCCCCCGCCGCAGCCGCCGCAGCCGCCGCCGCCGCCGCCGCCGCCAAGTGTACTCTGTTTTTTTCTTGACAGGGATGGTGGGGGGATGCCGCATCGGGTTCGCTGCGCATGCTCCGAATTCGGAGGCAGAGTGTGGTTTATATTGTTTTTTACGAAGGATGGTGGTGGTGGGGGCCCTCATTGTCCCTGGTTGGCTCCCAGTCGCCTGGGGGAGGGGGAAATACATAATTTCGTTCGACCACCTACGCCCAGAGAGCAGGTGGGATTGCGTTGCCGATGTGTTGTTCAGGCCATGGTTCATGGCGTGAGTTGGCTTGTTGCAGGTCGGCTCGTGCGGTCTTTGTTGTATGCCGAGTGGAAATTTGATTCGCGAAGTGACAGGGCCACTAACGCGTTGCGAAAACAAAAAAGTAGCGGGCCTTGTTTCTCATTCCGAAGGCTTGTGACATGTTGTGATTCCTCGCCCTCGACGGCCCCTGACCTGTTTGCGACGCGAGCACGAGTCACGACCGTGAGCGTTTTTAACAGGTTCGGCCCTTGGGGGCCCTCGCCGGGCCGCGGGACCGGCGAGAACCGACCGAGGGGATGCAACACTGGGTTCCCAGGGAGCCACGTTGTGAAACATCTCTGGGGATCCCCGTTGTGAAGAAGTCACGACGTCGGATGTGTTGGGAGTTTGGGTTGCTCGAGGGCGGAGTTTTTTGAATTTCTCGACGGCGCAAGTTCCCGCGAGTCGCATCGCTCGTCTACCTGCGCCTCCTGGGGCCCATATCTGGCAAGATGTTACGCCGCGCCGAATAAGACTGTTTCCGTTTATTATGTTTGTATCGACCAGAATGGGTAGGTAACGTCTACATCAGAAATTGCGTTGTTTGTCACAATTTGGTTCTCCACATGTGTGGAGACCCTTTCCTTGCACTGCATCCAGAGTCGTTTTTTGACGGCCCCAGTTTTGGTTGATGTCCTCCAGGGTCCGAGGTCAGCCAACAAAATCCCACCGTGTTTTTCTTACGATGCGAAGCGTTAGGGGAACCATGGCAGGCCCGTGGGCATGGCAAAAGTATGAAGACGGCGCGTCCGCTGGCGGGAGCCCAGCCCAGACCCGGCAGGCAGACGTAATGATTTGTCCGTGGAGAGAGGTCTGCGCCGATGTTCCCAGGATTCTCAGTAGTCGGCCGCGCAGGGCAAGGTGCGTCAGGGGCCACACCGTCGGGTGAGTCCGAGGGCGTGTCGGAGTGAGCTCACGGTTTTGGGATTGGGGTCGTTCCCCGAGGATGTCTCGCCTGGCGACTTGGGCCTCCCACGTCCCAAAACCAATGCGGCGACGGACCGTGCGGCGAAGTCTGTTGGAGTCCGAGGCCGCCTCGGGGTCTGTCGCCTCGTGGCTCTGGGGCTCCCCTCCCGTGGCCTGGCCCACGAGGACGCCGAGGTCTGGCATCCGTCTCTTGGTCTGGTCCCCTGGGACTGTTGGGTTTCCGAGGGCGCCGCGCGAACCCCTGAGAGCCGACGTTGTGACAAACATTGTAACATCGCGGAAGATCGCGACCGGAAGTCGAGACCCCAATTTCCTGCGTCATTCTTCGAGCCAGATCGACCTCTGAGGGTCCTGGGGCCCGAAGTTGGGCGAACACGCTGGGCTCGAACATATTGAGACGCCAGGGTCTCCCGTCCCGTGGGCTGGCCGCCGAGGGCGCCAGCTGCAGAGCTGGAGGTCAGAGAGGCCGCGGGCAAGGTTGCGGGCACACTGCTCGCAGGGATAAGCGGAGGAAGCGCCCGGGAGCTGGCGCGCCGCTCGGGGAGCGAAGAATGGCATATTCAAAGTATCAGAGTGAGGGGGTCGAACGGTCATTCATTGTCCCTGGGTGAGTGGATGAATGAGGACCTCGTGCTGGGAATTCTGCTTGTTGCGTTGTTGTTGTTGCTGTTGCTGTTGCTGTTGCTGTTGCTGTTGCTGTTGTTGCTGTTGAATAGGAGCGGGCGCCGGGCCCCGGCGCTCCCCCCCCAACAACAGCAACAATCACAACAACAACAACTACAATAACAACAACAACAACAACAACAACAACGACGACAACAACAACAATAACAAGAACAATAACACCAACAACAACAACAATAACAAAAACAAAAACACCAACAACAACAACAACAACAACAATTACTAGCACGTGGGGACACACCGTTCTCACCAGTGCCAGGGTTTTCATAGGAGGCGGGCAATACCCCCACTTTGTGGGGGGGCCGGTTCAAGCTCTACCAAATTTCCAAACGACTCTTCGCCACCACCCACACCCAGCTTCCCGCCCTATGACGTTCGGACACTTCACTTCGTGGCATGCGGACGACCGTGGCTACTATTCAGGGCCCCGCGGCCGACGACGACGGCGTGCGCGCGCGAAGAAAAAACAAATGTGTCCCGCATGGTATTATTTGACAGGGATGATGGCCCTGGCAGGTGCGCAACCGTTGTTGCAGAAGTTCGAAAAAGTTGCTCGGAAAAACCCATTTGACAGAAATGTTTAAAAAGTGTTGGGTTTCCGACAAATGCGCAAGAGCGCGCGGGATGAAATTTTGGCATTTTTTTTTTGAAAAACCATTGGTTTTTTGATGTTTTTTTATGTTGAAGTCGCTACGAACACTAAGGTTTTGGAAGGATTTCGTCTTGCGCGCGCGAATGTCCACTTTACCTTATTTTTTGCAAGGGATTCTTGAAGTTTGGTTATGTTAGAACAAGAAATGTCCACTTTAGCTTATTTTTTGCACGGGAAAACGGGGGACAACAAAACAACCGGATCCGGACACCCACGTTTTGCCTGAGACTTCCTCACGAAAATGATGAAAATGTGGCTGCGGCCTAGGCGCGGCGAGGGGGCCGCGCACCAGGGGTCCCAACAATAATTATTCTTTCGAATAAATAATGTTCAACAACAACAACAACCACAACAACAACAACAACAACGCGGACAGCTACCGCTCGAGACTGCCTCGCAATTCACTGAGGAATGACGGATTCTTACACTGGGGCCTCGGCGCCCCCCCCCCCATCCTTACGTCCCCGCTCTCCCACGCCCCCAGACACCCAAACGGCCCCCAGACACTGAAAGGGACGCCCTGTAGGGATCCAACTCGGCCTCCTCCCAGGTCTCCTACAAAGCACGGTCACCCCATCGTCTCGGTCCGCCGTCGATTGAGGAAAGGATGCTGATTATGATGAACCTGATGATGATGCTGGTGGTGGTGGTGACGATGATGATGATGATGATGATGATGAGGATGAGGATGGGGATGAGGATGAGGATGAGGATGAGGATGAGGATGAGGATGAGGATGAGGATGAGGATGCGGATGAGGATGAGGATGAGGATGAGGATGAGGATTTGGATGAGGATGAAGATGAGGATGAAGATGACGATGACGATGACGATGGTGATGAGGATGAGGATGAGGATGAGGAAGAGGATGAGGATGAGGATGAGGATGAGGATGCTGATGATAATGGTGATGCTGATGACGATGATGATGCTGATGATGATGATGATGTTGCTGATGATGATGATGATGATGATGATGATGATGGTGATGGTGGTAGTGGTGGTGATAATGGTGACTCTTTTATCATACTGGGCCTCTTCTCAGTTCTCTTACAAGACACTCTCAACAGCTGGCGGGATCCGTATAGGGATCCGATGACAGCTGGTCGGATCCCTATATGGGTCCCAATACAATTTGCATGATCCCTATAGCGATCCCAGTACAGCTGGCAGGATCTCCATAGGGATCCTCGTGCAGCTGGTCGGATCCCTATAGGGATCCTACTACAGCTGGTAGGATCCCTGTAGGGATCCGATTGCAGCTGGTGGGATCCCTTTTAAGGATCGTATTGGAGTTGGTAGGATCCCTGCAGGGATTCTATGACAGCTGGTGGGGTCCCTGTAGGGATCCTCTTGCAGCTGCCGGGATCCCTGTAGGGATCCCATCGCAGCTGGCAGGATCCCTAGACTGATCTTATCGCAGCTGGTAGGATTCTTATAGGAGTCCGATCTCCGCTGGTAGGATGCCTATATGACCCCGATTACAGCTGGTCGGATCCCTATCAGGATCCTGTTGGGATCCGGTGACAGCTGGTCGGATCCCTATATGGATCCTATTGTAGCTGGTAGGATCCGTATCGGGATCCTATTACAGCTGGTCGGATCCCTACAGGGATCTCATGACAGCTGGCAGGATCCCTATAGAGATCCCGTTATAGTTGGCAGGATCCGTCTATGGATCCGATGACAGCTGGTAGGGTCCTTGTAGGGATCCGATTGCAGCTGGTAGGATCTTTACAGGGATTCTATAACAGCTGGTAGGATCCCTATAGGGATCCTGCCGCAGCTGGTAGCATCCCCGGGGGCATCCTCTTGCAGTTGGTAGGATCCCTGTGGGGATCCAATGATAGCTGGTAGGATTTTTGTCGGGATCTTATTGCAGCTGGTAGGGTCCCCGTAGGGATCCCGCTACAGCTGGTAGGAGCCCTATAGGGATTCTATGACAACTTCTAGGGTTGAGAAGGAGGATCCTTACAGGTTGTCTGTAGGATCCTTATGGGGTTTTTGTGGGATGCTTATAGGTTTCCTGTAGGATCTGTATCGGGTTTCTGTAGGATCCTTGTCGGATTTCTGTAGGATCCCTGTAGGTTTGTTATATTGGATACTTGTAGGGTTTCTATGGGCTCCCTGTAGGGTTTATATAGGCTCCCCGTCGGTTTGCAGCAGGATGCCTGTAGGGCTTTGTATAGGATCCCTTGTACGTTTTTTTTGGATCGGGACCCCGCACGGTGTCTATCGGATCCCTGTAGGTTTTTTGTTATAGGATCCTTGTAGCGTTTCTGCCGGGCCCCTGTAGGGTTTCTATAGGATGCCTGTAGGGGTTCTATCGGATCCCTGCAGGGTTTCTACTGTATGCTTTTAGGGTGTCTATAGGATGCCTTTAGGGTTTCTACAGGACCCCTTGTAGGTTTTCTATAGTCTGCCTGTACGGTTTCTACAGGATGCCTGTAGGGTTTGTATAGCATGCCTGTCGGGTTTGTATAGGATCCTTGTAGGGTTTCTATAGTGTTCCTGTAAGGTTTCTATAGGACGCCGGTAGGGTTTCTCTCGGATCCCTGGAGGGTTTCTACAGGATACCTGTAGGGTTTCTATAGGATGCCTGTAGGGTTTCTGTCGGATGCCTGTCGGGTTTCTATAGGATCCCTGTAGGGTTTCCATAGGGTTCTATAGGATCCCTGTAGGGTTTCTATAGGATCCCTGAAAGGGCTTCTTTTGAATCCGTCGCTTCTCTAGCGCGCACACGTAAGTCACCACTCCGATGCAGTACCCGTGTCCTGAGGGACTCCTTTATTTTTTCATTCCCAGCGTTGATGTTGTTGTTGTTGTTGTTGTTGTTGTTGTTGTTGTTGTTGTTGTGGGGCGGGGGGGGACCCCGGGGACCGGGGACGATTCCTGCCCCCCCTTCGGAGGAGAGCGCAGGAGGAACCCGATCGACGGGGACCAGGGAAGGTCCCTGTCCTTGGTGTTGTTGCTGCCGCTGTTGGATTGTAACGGTTGTTGTTGTTGTTGAACATTATTACTTCTAAAGAATAATTATTGTTGGGGCCCCTGGTGCATGGCCCCCCCGCCGCGCCTAGGCCGCAGCCTCATTTTCATCACTTTCGTGAGGAAGTCTCAGGTAAAACGATGCCATCCAGATCCGGTTGTGTTGTTACGATCGGTTTTCCCTTGCAAAAAAAAAAAAAAGCTAAAGTGGACATTTCTTGTTCTAACATAACCAAACTTCAAGAATCCCTTGCAAAAAATGAAGTAAAATGGACATTCGCGCGCGCAAGACGAAATCCTTCCAAAACCTTAGTTTTCGTAGCAATTTTAACATAAACACATTTTTATATAAAAAAAATGTTTTGCTTTTTCAAAAAATTGTCAAAATGTAATCCCGCGCGCTCTTGCGGATTCGTAGGAAACCCAACACTTTTTAATCAGTTTCTGTCAAACGGGCTTTTGCGAGCAACTTTTTCGAACTTCTGCAACAACGGTTGCGCACCTGCCAGGGCCATCATCCCTGTCAAATAACACCATGCGGGACACATTCGTTTTTTCTTCGCGCGCGCGCACGCCGTCGTCGTCGGCCGCGGGGCCCTGAATAGTAGCCACGGTCGTCCGCATGCCACGAAGTGAAGTGTCCGAACGTCATAGGGCGGGAAGCTGGGTGTGGGTGGTGGCGAAGAGTCGTTTGGAAATTTGGTAGAGCTTGAACCGGCCCCCCCACAAAGTGGGGGCATTGCCCGCCTCCTATGAAAACCCTGGCACTGGTGAGAACGGTGTGTCCCCACGTGCTAGTAATTGTTGTTGTTGTTGTTGTTGTTGTTGTGGTTGACTTCTCGTTCTTAAGGAATAATTATTGTTGATCCCCCCACCGGTGCACATTGTTTTTTCAATTGAAGTGCCCCCCCCGGGGCTCGCATTGTGTTTTTTGTCAAGGCAAGTCTTCCTGCTCAAACTGGCCCCCTGGCCCCTGGGTTGCAACAACAACGGTTCCCGCCTGAGACTTCCCCACAATTTTGCCAGGACCCCCGCTCCCGCCCGAGACGTCCTCGCATTTTATTCAAGAATCGCGCTCTCGCTTGAGACTTCCTTACGACTTATTCAGGAATCGCTCCACGCGCGCTCTGGAGTCGCGCTCTCGCTGGAGACTTGTTTGCACTCTGCTGAAGAATAGCGCCCTTGCGTTGGAATTTCTTGCAATTTACTCCAGCGCCGCGCTACCGACACCCGGGCACCCAGGAGTCGCGCTCACGCTTAGGACTCCTTCACAGATTACCTAGGAATCGGGCTCTCGCTGCCCTTCGTGGCCCCGTTGCAGCCCTTCGTGGCCCCCTCGCTTTGTTTCGTGGCCCCGTTGCAGCCCTTCGTGGCCCCCTCGCTTTGTTTCGTGGCCCCGTTGCAGCCCCTCGTGGCCTCCTCGTTGCCCGTCGCGGCCCCGTTGCAGCCCTTCGTGGCCCCCTCGCTTTGTTTCGTGGCCCCATTGCAGCCCTTCGTGGCCCCGTTGCAGCCCTTCGTGGCCCCGTTGCAGCCCTTCGTGGCCCCGTTGCAGCCCTTCGTGGCCCCCCCGCTGTCCTTCGTGTCCCCGTTGCAGCCCTTCGTGGCCCCCTCGCTTTGTTTCGTGGCCCCATATATGTATGTCCTTCGTGGCCCCCGCTCGTTCGCGCCCGTGTTGGCCCCATATGCATGCCCTTCGTGGCCCTGCTGTCGCCCTTCGCGGCCCCCTCGCTGCCCTTCGTGTCCCCGTTGTTGCCCGCAGTGGCCCCGTCCGTACCCTCCGCGGCCCAACATACGTACGCCCTTCGTGGCCCCCGCTCGTTCGTGCCCGTTGTGGCCACATGTGCATGCCCTTCGTGGCCCCGCTGTCGCCGTTTGTGGCCCCCTCATTGTCCTACGTGGCCCAGGTGCTACCCTCAGTGGCCCCATCGTTGCTTTCTGTGGCCCCGCATTATCTGCCCTTCGTAGCCCCCGCTCGTTCGCGCTCTTCGTGGCCCCATACGCATTCCCTTCGTGTCCCCGCTGTCGCCCTTCGTGGCCTACTTCGTGCCCTTCGTGGCTCTGCTGTCGTTCTCTCTCGCTCTCGCTTTCGCTCGTCGTCGCCGTCGCCGTCGCCGTCGTTGCCGTCGTCGTCGACGTCGTCGTCGTCGTCGTCGTCGTCGTCGTCGTCGTCGTCGTGGTCGGTCCCCTGTCCGTCCCTCTTGGGGTCGGGTCGACGGTCCGCGGCCGCCCCGCCGATCAGCGCTGCCGCTGGCCAGGCCGACGGTCCGCGGCCGCCCCGCCGCTTGCCGGGGCCCGGCCTGCAGGGAAGAAAGGCATACCCCCCAAAAGGGGTTCGATCGAAGACAAAAAGGGCGGGAATCGAGGGTTTGGGAAATTCGCGTTATTGGACACTCGAGTAGATAAGGGCGAACAGTCTTAAAATGATTGTTGTTGTTGTTGTTGCTGTTGTTGTTGAACTTTCACTCTTCAAGAATAATTGTTGTTGATCCCCCCACCGGTGCACAGTGTTTTTTCAATTGAAGTGCCCCCTCCGGGGCTCGCACTTTGTTTTTTGTCAATGAAAGTCTTCCTGCTCAAACTGGCCCCCTGGCCCCCGGGTTACAACAACAACGGCTCCCGCCTGAGACTTTCCCACAATTTAGCCAGGAACCCCGCTCCCGCCCGGGATTTCTTCGCATTTTATTCAAGAATCGCGCTCTCGCTTGGGCTCCTTGCGATTTATTAAGGAATCGCTCCTCCTGCGCTCTGGAGTCGCGCTCTCGCTGGAGACTTGCTTGCAATTTACTGAAGATCAGCGCCCTTGCGTTGGAACTTCTTGCAATTTACTCCAGCGCCGCGCTCCCGACACCCGGGCACCCAGGAGTCGCGCTCACGCTTAGGACTCCTTCACAGATTACCTAGGAATCGGGCTCTCGCTGCCCTTCGTGGCCCCGTTGCAGCCCTTCGTGGCCCCCTCGCTTTGTTTCGTGGCCCCGTTGCAGCCCTTCGTGGCCCCCTCGCTTTGTTTCGTGGCCCCGTTTCAGCCCCTCGTGGCCTCCTCGTTGCCCGTCGCGGTTCCGTTGCAGCCCTTCGTGGCCCCCTCGCTTTGTTTCGTGGCCCCGTTGCAGCCCTTCGTGGCCCCGTTGCAGCCCTTCGTGGCCCCGTTGCAACCCTTCGTGGCCTCGTTGCAGCCCTTCGTGGCCCCCTCGCTGCCCTTCGTGGCCCCGTTGCAGCCCTTCGTGGCCCCCTCGCTTTGTTTCGTGGCCCCATATTTGTATGCCCTTCGTGGCCCCCGCTCGTTCGCGCCCGTGGTGGCCCCATATGCATGCCCTTCGTGGCCCCGCTGTCGCCCTTCGTGGCCCCCTCGCTGCCCTTCGTTCCCCGTTGCTGCCGTCAGTGGCCCCGTCCGGAGCCTTCGCGGCCCAACATACGTATGCCCTTCGTGGCCCCCGCTCGTTCGCGCCCGTTGTGGCCCCATGTGCATGCCCTTCGTGGCCTCGCTGTCGCCGTTTGTGGCCCCCTCATTGTCCTACGTGGCCCAGGTGCTACCTTCAGTGGCCCCATCATTGCCTTTTGTGGCCCCGCATTATTTGCCCTTCGTGGCCCACGCTCGTTCGAGCTCTTCGTGGCCCCATACGCATTCCCTTCGTGTCCCCGCTGTCGCCCTTCGTGGCCTACTTCGTGCCCTTCGTGGCTCTGCTGTCGTTCTCTCTCGCTCTCGCTTTCGCTCGTCGTCGTCGTCGTCGTCGCCGTCGCCGTCGTTGCCGTCGTCGTCGACGTCGTCGTCGTCGTCGTCGTCGTCGTCGTCGTCGTGGTCGGTCCCCTGTCCGTCCCTCTTGGGGTCGGGTCGACGGTCCGCGGCCGCCCCGCCGATCAGCGCTGCCGCTGGCCAGGCCGACGGTCCGCGGCCGCCCCGCCGCTTGCCGGGGCCCGGCCTGCAGGGAAGAAAGGTATACCCCCAAAAGGGGTTCGATCGAAGACAAAAAGGGCTGGGAATCGAGGGTTTGGGAAATTCGCGTCTTTGGACACTCGAGCAGGACAGTCTTAACATGATTGTTGTTGTTGTTGCTGTTGTTGTTGTTGTTGTTGTTGTTGGTGTTGGTGTTGGTGTTGTTGTTGTTGTTGTTGCTGTTGTTGCTGTTGTTGTTGTTGTTGCTGCTGCTGCTGCTGCTGTTGTTGTTGTTGTTGTTGTTGTGTTTGTTGTGTTTGTTGTTGAACATTATTACTTCTAAAAAATAATTATTGTTGGGGCCCCTGGTGCATGGCCCCCCCGCCGCGCCTAGGCCGCAGCCTCATTTTCATCACTTTCGTGAGGAAGTCTCAGGCAAAACGATGTCATCCAGATCCGGTTGTGTTGTTACGATCGGTTGTCCCTTGCAAAAAATAAGGCAAAGTGGACATTTCTTGTTCTAACATAACCAAACTTCAAGAATCCCTTGCAAAAAATGAGGTAAAGTGGACATTCGCGCGCGCAAGACGAAATCCTTCCAAAACCTTAGTGTTCGTAGCGATTTTAACATAAAAACATAAAAAAAACCAATGGTTTTTCAAAAAAAAAAGTGTCAAAATTTCATCCCGCGCGCTCTTGCGGATTTGTAGGAAACCCAACACTTTTTAAACATTTCTGTCAAACGGGCTTTTGCGAGCCACTTTTTCATGTGCTTCGAACTTCTCCAACAACGGTTGCGCACCTGTTAGGGCCATCATCCCTGTCAAATAATACCATGCGGGACACATTCGTTTTTTCTTCGCGCGCGCACGCCGAAATCTTCAAAAACCATTGGGTTTCTTAGGAATTTTAGCACCGCGCAACATAAAATCATACGAATCGCACCGTAGGTCCTCGAAAAACATCTGTACGAATTTTCAAAATTTCTACCCGCGCGCGCTGTCCGAATCCTAAAAAACCAATGGTTTTTCAACATTTATGTTACATGAGCTCGCGCGAGCTACTTTCGCCAGTGTAGTAGCCACGGTCGTCCGCAGGCCACGAAGTGAAGTGTCCGAACGTCATAGGGCGGGAAGCTGGGTGTGGGTGGTGGCGAAGAGTCGTTTGGAAACGTGGTAGAGCTTGAACCGGCCCCCCCACAAAGTGGGGGTATTGGCGGGCGTCGTATGAAAACCCTTGCACTGGTGAGAACGGAGTGTCCCCACGTGCTAGTAATTGTTGAACATTATTTATTCTAAAGAATAATTATTGTTGGGCCCCCTGGTGCGCGCCCCCCCTGCGCCGCCTAGGCCGCAGCTACATTTTCATCATTTTCGTGAGGAAGCCTCAGAAAAGAGGGTGTGTACAGGATCCGGTTGTTTTGTTGTAATCCGCTTTCCCTTGCAAAAAACAATAGAAAATGACATTTCTTGTTCTAATATAATCAAATTTCAAGAATCCCTTGCAAAAAATAAGGTAAAGTGGACATTCGCGCGCGCAAGACGAAATCCTTCCAAAACCTTAGTGTTCGCAGCGATTTTAACATAAAAACATCAAAAAACCAATGGTTTTTCAACAAAAAAATTGTCAAAATCTCATCCCGCGCGCTCTTGCGGATTCGTAGGAAACCCAACACTTTTTAAACATTTCTGTCAAACGGGCTTTTGCGAGCAACTTTTTCGAACTTCTGCAACAACGGTTGCGCACCTGCCAGGGCCATCATCCCTGTCAAATAATACCATGCGGGACACATTCGTTTTTTCTTCGCGCGCGCACGCCGTCGTCGTCGGCCGCGGGGCCCTGAATAGTAGCCACGGTCGTCCGCATGCCACGAAGTGAAGTGTCCGAACGTCATAGGGCGGGAAGCTGGGTGTGGGTGGTGGCGAAGAGTCGTTTGGAAATTTGGTAGAGCTTGAACCGGCCCCCCCACAAAGTGGGGGTATTGCCCGCCTCCTATGAAAACCCTGGCACTGGTGAGAACGGAGTGTCCCCAGTCTTAAATGATTGTTGTTGTTGTTGTTGTTGTTGTTGTTGTTGTTGTTGTTGTTGTTGTTTTCGTCGGCCCACCCGCGGCCCACCCAGCGACCCAACCCGCGACCCACCCAGCGACCCACCCCGCGACCCACCCCGCGACTCACCCGCGACCCAACCCGCGACCCACCCGCGACCCATCCCGCGACCTACCCGCGGCCCACCCGCGACCCACCCGCGACCCACCCTCCGACCCACCCGCGACCCACCCGCGACCCATCCGCGACCCATCTGCGACCTACCCTGCGACCCACCTGCGACCCGCCCCGCGACCCACCCTCAAGGGAGGAAAACGCACCTGGACCCGACAATTGACGTTTACTAAGCGGCCCTGGGCGTTGAGTAAACAGCCCTGCCCTGTTCGATTCAATATTTGTGTGCGTTTACTAGACGACTTTGCTTGTCGGCGTGATTATTATGGGGTGGATTTTCTGCCCTCGACACCCGCGACCCACTCGCGACCCACCCCGCGACACACCTGCGACCTGGCCCACCCGCGACCCACCCGCGCCCCACTTGCGACCCACACGCGACCCACCCGCGGGATTTGACTCGAAATTCTGGTCAGAATGCGCCCTGGGAGAGGTCCGGGGAGTAGCAGTATGGATACCTTTTGGTTTACCCATTCGCCGTCTCGTCCTTCTCCTCCATGGCCTGCGCATCGCATGGCGGAGCCCCCTTTTCCTCAGCTGAGGCTTCATTCCCACCAGCCCATCCAGAAGAGATCACCAGATGAGTTGCCCTCGTCAGGGTGCCGTCGAAACAGCAGAAACAGGATGAGGTGGCAGAGAAGAAAGTGGAGAAAGCGCAAGGGGACGAGGGAGGAGGATGAGGATTCAGGAGGGTGGAGGAGCAGGAGGAGGAGGAGGTCGAGGACGAGGAGGAGGAGGAGGTGCAAGAGAGCACCAGCAGGAGAATGGAGGAGAGAGGGAGGGGCGACCGCGACAGCAACGAGGACGAGGAGGAGGAAGAGGAGGAAGAGGACGACGACGAGGACGAGGACGAGGACGAGAAAGAGGAGCAGGAGGACGAGGAGGAGGAGGAGGAGGAAGAGGACGACTACGAAGGCAGACGTCAGCCATGAAGACCTTTGCGGACCGTTCGCTCTCAAAGCATCCTGCAACAAAGTTGGAGCACTGTTGGGTCCATTTGGGAAGCTTCCAGAGCTCGTTCTGGGGGCACTGGCGGCCCTCTTGAGGCAATCTTCGAGGGCATGGATCAACGGAGGAGGGACCATTATTGTAGTGGCCTTCGGCCAGTGCCGCCGATCCGGGTAGCTCGGATACACATATTACGCGGACACCTCACGCACGCACACGACCAAATGCACATACCGCAGACACACATACAGAGACACACTAGGCGCACGCCAGACACTAGCACGCACAGACATTCGCAGACACGCACCACGCACAGACACTCGCACAGGAGCCTGTCAGGGCGTCGAGGGGGCTTCTTGGGAGCTTTTGGGGGCTCTCTTGGGGGCTCTTGGGGCCTCCTGGGGGCCTCGTGGGCTGGAAGGCTAGATTTTTTCTGCTTGTCGTCCCTCTTTTGGGTCCTCTTGGGGCCGTCTTGGGGGCCCCTTGGACCGTCTTGGGTAGCTTTTGGGCCGCCTTGGGGCCCTCTTGGGCCGTCTTGGGACTGTCTGGGGGCCTCCTGGGCCGTCTTCGAGCGGTCTTGGGGGCCTCTTGGGCCGTCTTGGAGCGTCGGAAAGCAGAAAAAAGCGACAACCCCAAAAACATGAAAAAAAAACAATGGAAATCAACGATTTTTGCCTCTGGGGGGCCTCGTGGGACGCCTCTTGGAGGCCTCTTCAGACGTCTTGGAAGGCTCTTGGGCCGTCTTGGGGCCATCTTGGGCGTGTTCGGGCGATCTTTCGGGGTCTCGGGACTTTCGTAGACCGTCCTAAGAGACTTTTGCGGCCGCGGCCACCCTTGTAGCGCATCCTCGAGATTAGAGCCTTCTGTAAAAGCAGCCCCCCCGCATCCGCCGGAAACTCGCACCCCCTCTCCCCCCCCATCCCCCCTTCCCCGGCAGAGCCACTCCGGCAACCCCCCCAGAGGCTGAGGCTCAGCCTCGAGGCTGTAGCTGAGACTCCTTGAAACTCACACGCCGGATCGGCGGATTTAGCCTCGCACCGTCAGAGCCCGACAGATCACCCCTTACAGAGCCCGAAATAGAGGCGTCATATGACGCTCGCGGGGCGCTCTTGGTCGCTCTTAGGTTCGTCTTGGCTCTCTTCCGGTCCCTCTTAGGGTCATTTTGGAGGTAGCAGAGGCCTTCGGAAGCGAAAAGACGAGAAGACATTCGTCACTTGCTTACAGGCTGTTATTTCGACAGGGGTTCGACCTCTCGGGAGCATCCTTGAGAGGCCCCGTGGCCATTTGGCGACGCATTGGAGCGGTCTTGTGTCCTCTTTGAGGCATGTTGGAGGTCGCCCTGAGCCATTTTTTTTATTATTTTATGCCTCGCTGACGGTCTGCCAGGCTTTCTGGAGCCTTTCTCGGTCGCACCTGGCGCGATCGTTGCTGGTCTCTCCCCGTCCAGCCCCAGTGGATGGGGCAGAGGGACCGGTCAACCAGTTCCACCCGCCCACCTCCTCCTCCTCCTCCTTTTCTTCCTCCACCTCCTCCTCCCAAGCCGCAAGCTGTCTAGCCCAGTCCCACCCGCCCTCCCTTCCTATGAGCAGCAACCCGAGTCTCAGTACACTCAGCGGTCGCAACTAGATGGGCAGCTATTGGGTACCAGTGCGTACACACAAGGTGCGCCACGTTGGCGAGGAGCGTCACGCTTGCCCAGCGCACCAGGTGCGCCAGGCGCCCCAGAGGCTCAGGCGTGCATGGTGCGCCAGATGCGCTGCGTGCTCCACGTGCGCCAAACGTGCTCCAGCCGCGCCAGGCGGGCGACGCGCGCAGAATGTGCGGGTGGTCCGGCGCAGCTGACATCACACATCAGGATCACGTCGGCCCACCCACCAGCATCCCGAGCAAAATCTGAGATACAACGTGGATGCGTGGTGGCCATCGTGGTGTACGGCATGCGCAGCCGCATTTTACATCGGGTTCTTTGACAGGGATGGTTGACCCGCGCATTAGGCAATAGGCTAGCACCCCTGCCGATCCTGTCAAAATGCGGATCGAAGTGATCACATGCCCCCCCTGCGCATGGTTCAATATTTTGCCGCAGAGTGCACGTTCTATTGTTCTTCGGCAGGGATTGCGGGGTGATGGCTCGGCATGGTTTCGGGTCGGCAGGTCGAGGCACCTGTGAACATGGAGAAAAGGATCAGCCGCTCCCCGAAAGGGGAAGGAGGGGGTGTAGGAGGAGTTGCCCTACACCACCTCCTCCCGGGTCGCTGGTTGGATCAGCTGCACCTCGCGCTCCGAGGCCTGGGAGGGAGAGGCCCCCTCTCCCGGGGCGCGGCTCGAGAGCGCGAGGAGGAGGTGAGTTGTGAGGACCGGCGGCGAGCCCGGGGAGGAAGCGAGAGGGGGCAGACCTTCTCAGAAGGCGGCGGGGCTTCTCGGGGGCCCTCGTGCCTTTGAACAGTGTCCTGGGCCTTCCCCGATGCCTCAGGCGGCCTCTCGGAAGGCGCGAGGCTTTCCGAGAGGTCCTGCCGCCTCCCGGGGAGGCCTGTCCTCTCTCACCTCCGCCTTGGGTTCGCCGCGAAGCGGATCTCGAGGTGGCCCTCGTCCACCTCAGCTCACCTCGGCCCCTCCTCGCGCCATGCAAGAGCACGACTTGACCTGCTGTTGCCGTTTTCGGCCCGTCTGACGTCTGGCAAGCCACGCCGCGAGAGACACACAACGTCGGGCGTCTGGGGGTTGCCAGACCAGCCAAGGAGGGAGACGGGTGAGGGGGGGGAGAGTTGGCGTGTTGTCGCGGCCATAATTACCAGGACATGCGCCAGCAAGCCAGGAGGAAGCGGAGGCCGCACACGAGGAGCTGTTACGAGGAAAAGATGTCTTTCTATATACATATATACGTACATATAAACAACATATAGATATATGGTGTCGGCTCGTGACTGCATACACGATTGTATTATATGTCAGTTCAAACGCACAGACACATAGACATGCACATAGCAAGTGTTTTATGCAAATACATCTAGACGTGCATACATCTTTGTATGTAGCAGTGTATACCGCTGATGCGTTTTACACCCTCTCTCTATGTTCCAGGTATGTATTATATATATATATCCCTTCTTTCTCTGTCGCTCTGTTCGTGCCGACACAGATTACTGTGTGGTTCATTACTTCGATGTGCAGATAAATACCTTTGTGCTCATAATTTTGCGTTCCTGCGTCTCGCCACACCATGCGCGATTTAAATGGAGAAAGAGGAGGACGCGGACATTGAGTAGGATGACGACGATGATGAGGAGGACCAGCAGGATAGTGAGGATGACGAGGAGGATCATGATGAGGCGGGGCCGAGGAGGTGGAGGATGAGTTATAGGACGATGGGAGGAGGACGACGAGGACGAGGACCAGGAAGATGGCTACGAGGAGGAAGGTACGGAGGAGGAGGAGGAGGAGGAGGAGGAGAAGGAGGAAAAGGAGGAGGAGGAGAAGGAGGAGGAGGAGGAGGGAGAGGAGGAGGAGCAGTTGGTGAAGGTGGAGGCCCCCCCCTCCACGCAGGATGGCCAAGAAGCGCGCGCTGTCCGTCCTGCAGCGCCTCGCGGGCACCCTCTCCGAGCTGGGCTCCCCAGAGGCGCGCCCGGCGGCGGCGCGCCCGGCCTCGGGGGCGGCGAGGGGACCCGCGGCTCTCGTGGCCGTTCCGCGGAGGCCCCGCGGGACACCGACGCCACGGGAGGACGAGGCCCCGTGCCGCCTGGAGGTAGCTGTTGCCTAACCCCCGGCGACATCGGGCGTGACCGGGGGTCTCTAGGCCTCCCAGATGGGGTCGGAGTAGATGGGGTCGGAGGATCGCGCCGCATCGCCGATGCATCGCCGATGCTGCTCGATGTGGAGCCCGATCTGCGTTTCGTCGACGTCGCCGATGCCTCGCCCACGTCGACGATGCATCGCCGGTACATCGCCGGTGCATCGCCGATGCATCGCCGATACATCGCCGATGCATCGCCGATGTATCGGCGATGCGGCGCGATCCTCCGACCCCATCTACTCGGGCCCCATCTAGGAGGCCTCTAGTGTCTGGGGGGGGGGATGGGGGGGAGAGGGCCCGTCACGTCACGATACGCGCAGGCGCCGACTGGGAATGCGCCATCGACTCTTTTCTGCGGCGATTGCGGTTGAGAGCACACTTTGGCCATTCGGTCCGTTGTGGTTTTCAGATTTGCTGAACGATGTCTAGACGGAATCATGGCGAGATCCAATCACAATCAATTCGATGATTCTCCAGACGCGATCATTTTTCCAGAGGGTCGCCATGCTCCAAAGCCGACAGCCATGTTTGCAATGCATGCAAGCATTCAGTCCACATGCTTCCTCACCTACATCAGGAAGCTTCCGTTTCAAGCCCAGCTCGAGAAGCAACAATTACATAACATAGCATTTGTGTTTCGTCACGGATTTCCTGGGCCCCCTCTCCGAAGCCAGGGTGGCGGTTGAGGCGTTGCCCTTGGTGCGTTCCAGGGGGGTACGTTCGCCATAAGGAAGGGTATCTTCAGGGAAACGGGTACTAGAGTTGGAGACTGTCCCAAGGGACAGCTGCGCGTCGAGCCGCGGCGAACGGCGCTGTTTTTCCTTGGAGCCTGCTGTTGCTCCTCCTCTTCCGTCTCTTCCTTGTCCCCTACCTTCTTCTCCATGGCTGTTGCTTCGCATGGTGGGGTCCCCTTCCCTTCAGTGGGAGAGCTGGCACTTTCCATCATCTGTGCATCGAGTTCATGGCGGGGGGAAGGAAAACACATCGTGCCTCCGCGATGCGGCGCGATCTTCCGACCACATCTCCTCCGACCCCATCTGCGAGGCCTAGACGAGTGGGGCCCTCAGGTGCGAAGGAATCCCAAAAGCAGAATCTCCACTGCTTGAGGCCACCCGACGTTACCGGGCCCCTGTCCTCCAGGGCCCCTTTCGTATCCTCCAGCAGCCCACCCTGAGCACTTCGATTCCGACCGGGTCTCGAAGACGGCGAGGCATGATCAGGGCCCTCTTCCTCCGGGTCCCGCCGCCCACCTCACGCCGAGCACTCAGGAAGCCTCCCTGCAATCACGCGTTGGACCATGGACTCTTTTGCCCACGCGCAGAGGGGGGCGGGGGGAGGGAGGAAGGGCTTCTGAGAATCACCCCTGCTCTTTAGAATGGCTCTATCTGTAGACGTGAGGCCGGCGCTTCAAAGAAGCAGGCTCTAAGAAGCATTGTCTCCTCCCTCTACCCCCTTATCCGCGCCGCCAATTCTTTGCGAAACGCAATCGTACAGCTTTCGCGCCGAAGACCTCCGACAATCGTCGAAGACTTGTTAATACCGTCAGAGGACTGCCGACGACCGACGACGGCCGATGGGTTACAAGGGGTCCATGGTCGCATACATAGTTCGAAGGACAAAAATGTTGTAAACGTAAAGTTTTGAAGCTCCGAGCGGATTTGCTGAATCGGCGCTGGACCCTTCTCCCTTGCGATGGAGCGCGCCAGAGGCGCCGCAAGGGGGGCCCCAACGCCGATTCAAGAAATCCGCAAGGAGCTTCGCATGCTTATGTATATGCCTTTGTGTCTTCCTCTGGTAGTTCAAAGTTGCCAGGTGCGCGTGGCCAACCGCATCTTCTCGGCGAGGGTGCCGGTGCTGCGGCTGCACTGTCGCGCCGGTGCGCAGGATCAGCGGGCCGCGCGTATCATGGCTGGACGTGTCTCCCTGCCTTTGCGTGGCGGCCCTGCCGCGCGTAGTCGCAAACGCCCTTGGAGTGGGGGTTCGGGGCGTCTAAGAAGGGGTTGATGATTACGGGGGGGATAGCATGGCCAAAGCCAAGGTACCTCCCCAGATTTCATGGCACCCTGTCCTCTTTCGATACTTCCCCCGGTCCCCCCTCGCCCTTGCACCCCACCCTCTTGGAAGCCCCCCCCTCTTGGACGCCCTCGGAAGTGTTCTATTCCCCACCCGGCAGGCTGGGATTTTTGGATTGATCGGAAGGCGTTCCCGACCCGTCTCGCACCTCGTGCGCACCCCGGAGGATAGTGTAGCGGCGTTCCCTGGGGATCCCGCTCGCGTTCTTGGTTGGGGATCGCTCGAAGCAAGTTATATTCGTAGCCCAGGCGTGCTACCCTTCCCAACAACTCCCCTTCCGCGGTGCTAGTAACTCCCGAGAGCTGGTCACAGGCATGTGTTGCTCACAGACGTATCATGGCTCTCACAAGAAAGCGGGGTGCTTACAGGGTCCAGCATTCTGGTGCGCACACGTGGTATTGCAAGGGTCAGGGTGTTCTAGATGATCCCAAAGGACTTGTGAATTTGCGAAGCTTCGCGCGCCCCAACTGCCCTCATCCAGAAACGATGCACAGGCGACCTGCCTTGCTCGGACCAGTGTAGGAGCAAGCAGTAGAACCAAGAGGGGGGCTGCCGTCACATCTAAGCTTAGAAGTAGCTGAAGCAGACCCAGGAGTCCACCATGAATGCCTTCGCGTGCCCGTAGATGTGGGAGCCTCTGGACAGCGCACTTAGGCCATTTCATGGCCCCTCTCGAAGCCATTTTGAAGTTCTGGGGCGCTCTTGGGGCCGCCCTTGTAGCAGTCGTGAAGGCCCTCGGATAACAAAAAGAAACTCTTGCAGCCTTCTTTCGGTGAAGCGTAAGACTCGAGTACACCAGAACTTGTGTTTGCCGACGCTTTTTCACGAGGTCGTCCTGGAATTTGACGGTCCAGTTTTTGTGTGGGATGTTTGCAGCGGGAGATCGCGTTAAATTTCAGATTGGGCCTTGTCATTTTCATGAAGGCCCCGTGAGGTCAATCAGAGTCCCCCGAACTCGAGTCTTAGGTCTCCTTGATTCTTGAGGCTCCTGCACGCCAATCGGAAGTCACCAGGCGAAGACAAACATCGTTGTTGCCCATCGATAGTGGGAGGATGTTGAGCTCTCCGGGGCGTTCTTAGGAGGCTTCGTGGCCACTTGGGGCCGTCTTCGGATGGTCGTGTGGGGCCTCCAGGCATGTTGGAGGCTACCTCAGGCCTCAAGCTCAACCGTGTTTTGGCGATGTTGTGAACCGTTTTCGTTTCATGTCGCCCTGCAGCAAGGGCAGACCGAAGACAGCGGAGGAAAGCGACACAAAACGACAACGAACGTCACTGTTAAGCTCGAACCCTGGGCTACCGTGAGCAATCCTGAGCTATTTTTGTTCGACCTCGGAGGGATGTCTTGGGCCTTGAGCCCTCTTGTCATCGAGGAAAACATAACCCCTCACCCGAAAAACACAGTGAAGACGTGGCCTCCCTGAGGTCCCCACCTGTGCATCAGGGATGATAAATCTAGGCGGGTTGGCTCGATACATCTGCAGAACATATATCCTATATCCCTGATGGATCCGGTCCTCCTAACTTAGGTCCCCTCTCAAAAGGGCTATGGTTGTTTTACATATTTGTTTGTGTCTCCGTGGGCCGCTTTAGTTCAGGCCATACGGCAGCCTCAGCCGACCTTGCGAAGTAAACAGCTTCGGCGCAAAGAGGCCGATGGGTGACGGGGGCAAGGGCCAGTGTCGGCTCTGGTTCCTGAGCCAGGGGAGTGCTCCAGCGGCGTTGGCCTGTGTACAAGATGTGCATCCCAGGCGCAGTGGATCTCCTTCACTGCGCCTGGATCGTGTTCCAGAAGCGTTAGGCTGTTTGAGGGGACCCTATAGTGGGTGCGATTGGGGGGCGTCCCCCCAGAGGGCGACATCGAACCCGTCGGCCCCCCCAGAGCAGCACTGCAACATCCGGTGGTACTTCAGCTGACGCACCAGCCGTGGCACCGGCGCCGCTCAGACCAGAAGGGGAATTCGGGGACACACACCCCACGGAGTTGTTCGGACGTGCCCCCATCGTGTATCCCCGAGTGTGGCATCTATTTGTTGTCCAGCCAGGGGCACCTCGGTGTTCGGGGGGTGCCGTACCCCTGTCGGACCCGCGGCGAGACACCGCGGGCCGTCCTTCTCTGTGTGGGCGTCGTTGGTCATTTCCAATTCGACTCCAATATTGAGGCAATCCGGTGAGACCCGATGCTTGAATGGCGCTCTTGTGCATCCTGGCGCAGCCGATCCGAGTCGAGTTCTGGTCCATGCCGCGCCGCTGCAGCCCGTTCCGACGCATGTTCCGTTCCGATCCGTTGTCCCAATTTCGCGTTAACTGATCGCGTTCAGGAGGGAGAAATGGTTTTCGATTTTTTTGTCCGTTCGCCTCCTCCTTGTCGTCGTCCTCCTGTTCCTCCTCATCCTCCTCTTCGGCCAGTTCCAGCATGGCCGAACCCTCTTTCCATCAGTTGTGAATGCTTGCAGTCTTCGGACGTGGCTTTCAGAGATCTCTATGTTTGGGCGGCCCCCACGGGGTTGCCAGGATCCGCAAGGGCTTCTCAGAGAGCTCCCACGTGCCGCTGGGCTGGTGACTTGAAGGACCAAGGGACAAAGGGCTTCACAGCGGCTTCAGGGATCCCTAATACACACAAGGTCTCTCAAAGGGCCTCGCAATGCCTCACGAGGATTTCCAGGGGGGCACACCACTGGCTGACAAGCGCCTTCCAGGGCCTCACACGTGCTTCCAGGAAGAAGTTCGGGGGCGGCAAAGAGAGGGTTGTTGACTAGCGGGGGTTGGATATCATGACTGGGGCCATGATACCTCCCCAGATTTCATGGCGCCTCTTCTTTCTACAGTGCGGGCCGCGCACATGCCGCCAGCCATGATTTGCGCCACGCCCTCTTGGACGGCCCCCTATTGGACGCCCCCCAGAAGTGGGGGGCCGCAGACGTTTGGATCAAGCAGGCTCTGGAAGGCCACAGGAAGCAAGCGCCCCTCTCGCCCATGCGGCCCACGCGCAGAAAGGGGCGGTTCGCCGCTGCCCCTGGCCCGTCCAACTGTGGCGCAGAGCCCCTGTCTGCGTACAGGCATTTCAGATATTGATAATCGTTGGCGGATTGCAGAAGTGCTTTGTGGTATGAAAACAAAAACACTTCTTGCTGAGACAGTCGTGCTTCAAGATATCGGCTCTACGTGTCACCATCCACCGAGTCATCCCAACCCAAAGCCCGAAGGCGCAACTTTGCCCTACTTGTCCAGCGGGGGGGGCTTCGGGGAACATTCAACACCACTTGTGGAACTCGTATCCCCCCACCCGAAATTTGGGTCTTCGCTTTAGGTCGGGGTGGGTAGTCGACGTGTGTGGAACATCAGGTTGTGCTGGAACCCCAATGTGTCCGAACGCACAGTTCGTGGTTGGCTCGTAGCCTCTGTAGGACTGCCGGGACGGTCGGGCCCGGCTCATTTCCCAGCCGCGCCCGAGGACCGCAAGCCCGGCCACGGCGCGGCGCGGCTGGTGGTGGACGTCTCCGTAGGAGGGGCCCGCGGCCCTCGCCCCCCGCAGCACCGCCCGCGGCTACCCCCCGCGGCACAACCCTCCGCAACACCTCGGGGCAAGAGCCCTGCCTCGCACCTGCCCCTCCTCGTGCTCCTGCCACTCTCCTCCTCCGCTGACCCTCCATCGCTCCATCCTTCTCTCCTTTTCCTCCTCCTCCTCCTCCTCCTCCTCCTCCTCCTCCCCCTCCTCCTCCTCCTCCTCCTCCTCCTCCTCCTCCTCCTCCTCCTCCTCCTCCTCCCCAGGTTCCTGGTGAGCAGCATCGGCCGCTGCTTCTGCTCAGCAAGTGGGTGGGCGATTTGCCAGATGTCGGCGTCTGTTTGTGCGATCAACTCCCCCGAGGTGCTCGCGAACATGATGGTCTGTGATCATGCTGGCGTCAAGATATCTCTGCGCCAACGCGCGGCCCGTCCACCTCGTGAGCGGCCGATTCCTAAGCACATCTTCACCTCCGCCTTCTTCATGCAGATGCTGAACGGGATGCTGCGCGATGGGGAAGGCGACTTTTCGCGGTGGAGCCCACCCAATCCAGCGAACACAACGAGGTACTGATGAAGGAGGCGGCGGGAGAGACGAGGAATGTTCTTTTCGTCAAGTCTCCTGAGGCTGCGGATACACTGCTGGTCATTGCGAGAAGCGTCGCCAGGGCGGTCCAGGAACAGGATATTGCTCTTGCCTTGCGTCTCATCGACACGTCCAAATATGCTCAGGACACAATCCGGGGGGAGGGCAGCAAGGTTGAGCGCCGCCACCCGCCCACCTTCAAGGCGTGCATCGACAGGTGATTGGACAAAATGAATGTGCTGCTGCGGCTGCCGGTGCCTCATCGTCCAGCCCTTCTTCGACAGGTGCCTGTTCTGCCGCCTTGTTGAAAGCTATGGAGAGGAAAGCAGCTATCTGGGCGCCCTTCTCCAAGACACTCGTCTTAGCCTCAGTCGTGGGCCCTCAAGGTGCTGTATCACCCCCTGCTGATCGTCGGTAAGGTTTTCGTGATTACTGGGGGCCTGTTTTTCGGTGAAGCCTCCAGCTGAGCGAGCAACGCGAGCCAACCTCGACAAGTTCGTCAACTCTGCCAAGGATGTCATCATCTCTGTCCACCCTGTCCCTCTTTTTCGGGGTGTCATCAAACGGGCGAATCACCTGACCCTTCGGGGGGATGGGCTGCCTAGCTTGCGTGGGGGGCCTCCTCGTTCGGGCCTCAGCTCTTGGCGGCGATGTTCAGCTGGCTCTGCCAAGGACAAGCCCTCTTCGACGAGGCTGGCGTCACCCTGCAGGCCTCCCTCCCCAGGGGCTCCGAGGCGAACGATACCCCCGGTGGTTCTTGTCAAAGAGCCCCCTGATATTGTACGTAACTTGGGTCTTCGCAAGTCGGACATGAAGATTCTCTGCTCCGTCCTGCATTCCATGTTGCAGCTGGTCGGGTACCATGTGGACCCAGCGTCGCAGCGGAGCTTCATCACGGGCCGCATCTTCGGATACAACATCCTGGAGCTTGGTGTGCACTCGAGAGCAGCCTCGCAATGTTCCCCCGCTCGCAAGAGTCATGGCGCCAGAATCGCAGAGCTGATTTCGACCGGAAAACAGTAGGATGGGCCTGGAGTGTCCTGGAGAAGATCGCTCCGGATTTCGAAGTGAATTTCGTCCGCATTTCTTCGGCCAGGAATGAAGAGTAAAGAAATCCTAGTGGAATTCACTTTGTTTTTCGCTCGCAGTGTCGGGGTTTTGTTTAGCAGAAATCCGCGCAACACATCCGCTGCAGCACGTCTGCAAGGTCGGTGCAGTAACAACTGGGCTCCCGTTTTGATGGAGTTTGACTATGGCCAAGCCTCCCCGAGCCTCTCGAAGTCCTGTCTCGTGACGCTCCAGGGCGAGATGGGCATTTCCGAGGCCCTCGCCTTTGTCGCTTTCCTGTATAAGGCTGTGGAAAGGGGGTGGTCGCGGACGGGGGCGTCTTGACGATGGTCTTCCGGATACGATCTGGTATCATCCAAGGATGTAGCTTGTCAGGGTCACTTTCTGCTCTGGCATCGACTCCTATGCCACAACATCTTGAAGGGAGCCCAGAAGCTACAGGAGGAGGCCTCAGTCGGGCCTGCGCTGATGACCTTGTGGTGGTGTTACACGAGTCTGGACGTACTAAGATTGTCGCACGAGTCCTGAGGGGCATGGAGTGTATCGCTGGCCACAAACAGCAAAATTAGCAAATGCACGGTTGTCTTGCTCTTCGGCCCCATGTCAGCGTGCATGCGAGATTGTATCGTACACAAGTGCTCTCCGTCCTCTCATTTGGTTCCCAATTCGTCCCGATGCCTGTTGAGTTCTTGACCTTCGAGTAGGGTGTCACAGCGCAGGATCGAAGGTGCCCGTTGGGAATTGCTCAGCAATGAGGCGGCCCCCGAGCTGAAGTCATAGGGGGCGTGAGGTGGGGCTATGTTGCCGGCTTGGTCTTGCTCAAGCCGTTGCTGCCTTTTTGCGCGTTGTTTCATGCACGTTTTGAAATTATTTGGTTTCTTGATGTGCTTCTGCGCCCATGCACGAGCTAGTCGTTGGCAAAGGGGGATCGGCGACGGGCTCTTCGATTATGTACCGCTTGATGTCATGGATTGTAGTCGCAGGTATCATGTAATCATGTATCTGCGTTTCTGGACAGCCTTTGCTTCCGTGGAGAACCTCGATGGGATCCTCAACCAGACAATGGAGGCCATCGTCTTCCCCGCCCTCGCCGTGCTGCTGCTGGCACTCCGACGCGCCGTTTAGTCGAGGAGCGTGCGCTTGGATCTGCCTATCGTCGCTCGCCCTCAAGTATGCTCACTGTCTACGTGCCCTTTTTGGACCGAGTGCCGCGGGGGGCTTTGCAGCAGCCGCTGTGTCGCACCCCCAGAGGTGTGCCTTGGCGACGGCCCGCACCTGGATCAATGGTTGGCTTAAATCCTCGAGAACCCTTCACCCTGGAGGTCGGCAAGGGTGTTGTTTCGGTTGCAGTTGTCCTGATAGAGCTGCCCATTATTTGATATGTCCTCCTCCCTGCCGCGCTGTGAGCCCAGGCCGAAAGAGGGCGCTTTCCACGTGCTTGGCGACCCGTGCTGGCCTGGTGCAACCGAGTGTGGAGCACACTTGAAGCGCTATATGTGATGTGCCAGGCCTTTAGCTTTGCTCGTGAACGGGGTGGGTTTTTTCATGCTCTGCAATTGCGTCCGCTCGTGGCTGCAGCCATCCGGTCTCCCCGCTTCTGCCAAGCCTGCCCATGCCGTCAAGAAATGGGAATCGCCTGAAGCGATTGAGACCCCCGTGGTCCCGAGAGTCTGCTCCACATCATCTTCGTTCGACTCTGGTTCTGTGACATCTAGTGACGAGGCGTATGGCATGAGTGGTGGTGATGAGAGAAATTTGCCAGTGAATGGCGAACCGCAGGCTGTTGCGCAACACGGAGTGCGTCACCCATGTCCGTCGTGTCCCTCTGGTGGTGGCAAACGCTACGGCGATATGGCTAGCTCTCAGGAAGAGATGCACGGTGGCCCTGGTGGGGCTACTTCTGAGCCGCCCCGACATTCTTTTCGTATTCTGAAGACCACACCTCGCAGAGGGATGCCCAGTAGACGGCTATTTCCCCCCGAGGGTGCATTTTGTTTAGCACGTCGTCCCTGCCTGTGTCCCTGCTGCCTGGCGTTATATTCAGCTTGGTTCTCGCATGTTGCTCTTAGGCCGTGCTCTTGCCTTTGCTGTGCCTCACCCGCTTTCACCTCCTTCCTCTACGGACAGCCGCCTGCCAATTGAATCAACGGCTGCGTTGGGCGCCGTCCGAACGATGCGCAGCGGTCGCCCGGCCGTGCTGCGAGACGCTCTGCCCATGGTGGCGGCCGAGGCTCCTGCGGCACTTGTCTTTGTCTCCTCGCCACACGGTGCCTGGAAGGTCCTCCTTCACTTCTCGCGTTTCGCGGCTGCCCTTCTCTCCTCCTCGTCCTCCTTCTCCTCCTCCCGCTCCTCCTCCTCCTGCTCCTCCTCCTCCTGCTCCTCATCCTCCTCCTCAATCGGCGCTGGAGGCCCAGGCAAAATTTCAGCTCCGACGGAGTGAAGACTTTCTCCGAAACTCACTCGCACGACTTCCGCCCCATGCATTCTCCAATCCCGGTCGGGCGGGCGAGAGGGAGTAGGGGGGAAGAGGAACGGAGAGAAAAAACAATCCCTGCATTCACTCCGATACCCTATTTTTTGCGGCGCCTTTCTTTCGTAACAGGGTCGTAAGGTTGTGACGGGATTATATGATGCCGCTCTTTTCCAGAAAAAATATGGAGGATTGGAGTGTGACTTTGAAAAAACGACAAGCCAAAAACGCAGAGAACGGATCCGCCGTACCCCTGCTCGAAAATGCCAGATTGCCAGGATTGCAGTTGAATAACAATTGGTAGATCAAGTGCCGTGGCTGGACAGCAGCTGCCAGAGGGAAAGATGGAGGCCCCGGGGTCCAGAGGCAACCGGAGGGTGCCAATGAAGAACTTCGAGAACTTATAAACGATTCAAAATTTTGGGAACAGCAGCGCCAGGCGTTTGGCCTTGAAACCAACGAGGAATCGATAGTTTGGGAAAATATGACACTGGATATAGAAGATCAATTGCGCCCATGGAACCCCATGGCCGAGTTCTGCATTCATTCGCCCGTCAGCGAGATACGTCGAGAGACGAAGGCCAGAGGTAAGATGGAGGCCCTGAGGTGTGGAGGTCAGTGGCATTCGCCAGTGATGAACCTCGAAAACCCACGGGAGCTCTGTTGGATAACAACAGCCACAGGTTTCCGCAGCGCAGACGAAAGCAGGCGGCAAACAGGGAAAATGGAGGCCTCGAGTTTCGGAGGTCATTGGCTTCTGCCGATGGTGGATTTCGAAAACCCATGGGTTCCCGTGGGGAAGCGGACGAGAAGGAGGTCTGGAAAGATGAAGGCCAACCCGAATATTTGCAAATGTTGTCCCAGGATATCGACTCGTTTGTTCGCCGCTGGAGAGCGAAGAAGGCCTGGGAAGGGTGAGAACTGATTGGTGCCGATGACGAACTTCGAAACCCATGCTCCTCAATGATGACCCTGAGGTCGTAACGTTTTTGAGATATTTCAGTCATGCAACGACCGACGAAGGAATCACGAAACGCGTTTTGCAAACGCTGTGCGCGGAAGGGGGGGCGTCCACTGGAGAATTTTCTGAAGGATTAGAATGTTTGCTTCGCAGAGGGATTGTGTAGGTTCGGAGGAGGTGGAGAAGGAGCAAGAACATGAGGCAAAGGGAACGACAAAATTTCCCAACGGGGGCTCCCTCTGACGTCTTCAGTGGTGGAAGGCGCAGTTGATGAAGAGTTTGTCATAGAAGAGAGGACGCGGAAGCGCAACGGACGAATTATGGGCGGCATCTTCGACGCGATCGGGAACAATGTTGGCCATTGTTGGCCGGCGGCTTTCAACGGCGCAGTTCACACGTTGCCAGAAGTGGGATTCGCTTTTTTGGGATGGGGAAATATGGGAGCTATCAGCAGAGTGGGAGACAAAGACACAACAGGATCAGAGTTTCCGGGATACGTGCGGGCAAGATGTTTGTCCATATCCGGTGCCTCTTGGACTTTTTTTTGGAAGCGGCGCCACAAGGCCGAGGCGCACTGGATATGGATAAAAATCGAGCCCCCTGGGGGCAAATTTATCCATATCCAGTGCGCCTCGGGGTCCTTGGGAAGGGAGCCCGAAACTCCATACTGCAGTGGGTATGGACAGAAGTATTGCCCGCAATGCGTATTACCTCGCTGCGGCGGGAAGTGGGATCTCAGCGCGTCTGGCACGGGAAGCAGCTGTCTCGGCGTAGTGAGTAGCGAGCCCGAGCGAAGACATCCCAGAGTGCTGGAGCTTCTGTAGAGGTGGGGGGCGGGGAGCGGGGGGGGGGGCATTTCCGAGTGAGTGCAGGCGGTCTGGCTCGCAATTTAAAGAGGGGTTCAGGGGAACCCCCGACTTGGGAACCCTGTTCGCCAGCGCGTCCCGCAGAGTGGGCACGCGAAGCGGCCAGCAGTTGTCCTTTCGCACTGGCCCGTAGGGAAGTGTCTGAACCAGCGAGCTTCTCTTACGGGGCCACTTCGGAGCTCGCCCCCTTACGTTAACAGGTGTGCCCCCCTGCCTGCCCCGTGAGAAGTGTGGGTTTGCGGCATATTCAAATCACAGGGGATCTTGCCAGTTGCGCGTGAAGCACCTTCGTTGGTGTTGGCGTCGGCCCCCTGCTGCCGATTACCTGACCTCCTCATCCTCTTCTCTCCCTCCTCTCCCTCCTCCTTCTTCTCCTTTTTCCCTCCGTTCTCAGATTCCGTCCTCTGTTTGTTTTCTTGTGTGTTCGCGGTGTGCCGCTTACATGTTCATCGACTGCAGCTCGAAGCCACGGTGCTACACTACCGTTCCGTTCCCGGAAGTGCATCTGACCAGCGCGCACGCGAGAGCCCCGCCAAAGTTTGCCATCCTGTTCCTGTTCCCTTTTTGCTCCTGCTGGCGGGCAGCGGCGCGGTGCGCAGCCTCCTCGCGGTAGAAGCGGCCAGGGCCCAAGAACTCGAGACGGAGCGAGTTTGCGCGCGCCCGGATGGAATTAGAGGGCGAAGGGGAACGGCCTTCATTGTGGATGCTATTACCAGGTTGAAATTTCAATGTGCCAAACAGGCAGCGTTGAGGTTCGACTGGTCATCAGTTCTTGACTATACAGCGTTTCCAAACCATCCTGTGGCGTTGGGTCCTCGTTTTGGGTCCGCAGCCCCCCGCGTCCCTCCCCCTCCTCCTCCCCCTCCTCCCTCCTCCGATCCTTTCCTTTGCCTTGCGGACGTCCACATCGCGGTCGTCATCGCTACCGTCATGCCCATCATCATCGCCATCGCCACCATACCACCATCAGAGTCGCATGCCACATGCCCCTCACACGCTTCGTGGCCCCATGGGGAACTTCACCGACGCGGGGCCCGCATGCGTCCCCAGACCCATTTATGCACAATCCGTGGTGCCATGGGGAGCTCCAGTGGCGGGGCCCGCGTGCGTCCAGCTCAACGCTCACACTTCCCGAGGCCCCAGAGTAGGGAGCTCCACCGAAGGCCCCCATGGCAGGGCCTGCATGCGCCACCAAGCCCCTGTAGGCACAGCCCTCACACGCTTCGAGGTCCAACAGGGAGCTCCACCGAAGACCCCGGTGGCAGGGCCCGCATGCGTCCCCAGGCCAATTTTGGCACACCCCTCACACGCTGCGTGTCCCCAGAGGAGCTCCACTGAAGGCGATGTCCACAAGCGCGGCACTCGCAACTGCGCATTGATGTGTCCTTCGCCAGGGCAGCTCTGGTATGTGTTTTGTTTGTCCGGGGGGGGGGCGGCACCGCCTCCCTCGGGCGCTATCATTGGCAGGGCCCATGCCTATCCGAACGATCCGATTCGACATCGGATCTGGCCAGCCCGATCCGATTCGATTGCACTCGAGGTTGATTAGTAGGTCGACCCTGCCAAATCAAGGGTACCCTCGTGTCCTGTGTTTCGCAACCCCTGTTCACCTATGATTATGCCGGGCGTGTCCCCCTACAGGGGGATTTTCGACGAACAATAAAACATACACCGAAAATGCACCATAAATTGTCAAAACATAATCCAAAAATAGTCGGGGGATTATTTTTTGAGTATCAATGGACCTTTTTGGAGTATGTTTGGGGTATTTTTTCAATTTTTCGTCGACAATCCCCCTGTAGCGGGACACGCCCGACATAAACCTATGACAATTTGGCCCTCGGAAGTCCTCTCTCGCGTGTCCTCTCCGATCAGCCTCGATTGTAGCATATCCCGGCGATCCGAGGAGGCCCGATGTCTGCGTGTCGCTGTTCGGCATCCTGGCGCAGTCGTTCCGCTTCGACCTCTGGCCCATGCAGATGCTGCCCCTGCCGACGCACGGTCCGATCCGATCCGAGTTCCCGATTCGACGTCGACTGGTCCGTCCAGGAGGGAGCCAGTGGTCTGCGAGAGGGCTCTACCCTTACGCCTCCTCCCCCTCGTCGTCGTCGCCCTCCTCCTCCTCCTCCTCCTCCTCTTCCTCTTCGTCGCCCTCCTCTGCCTCCGTGATCCAACGCTGCTGCAGGGAGGACCGCCGTCTTGGGTTGATCGCACCTCCTCCCCGTGATCCGACGCACATCCCCGATGCGGTTCAAGCCAACCCATCCGCCCGTGCAGTCCGCGACGCTGCCGAGACCTCTCGGGCCCAGGAGGCGTCGGCCGCGGCGACCTTGCGCCGACCAGCTCGGGGGCCGCCCCCGGGGCTCGAGCTCCTATGCTTGCCACCCTCGGGGGCCGCGGCCGCCGTGCGTGCGTGGAGGCCCCCCCCCCCCTCGCGGCCCGCCCCAGGGGGCAGCCTGGCGCGCGGGGCCTGCGACCGCTGCATCCACGCGCTGCTGCGGCAGGCGCCGCGGGGGCGGCCTTCGGTGGCGCGCCGGCCGCGGGGAGCGCAGCAGCGTCGGATCTGGGGCGCAGCCGCCGGCGGGAGGCCGGCGGAAGGTGGCGGAGGGAAGCCGATGTATTGATTTTACTACGGTTTTGGCCCCATTTGGGCCTTCTGAGGGGGCAGCGCTCATCTTCCTTCATAGCAAAATCATTGATTTTACTAAGGTTTTGGGCTCATTTCGTCCTTCTCAGGGGGCAGCGCTCATTTGCGCTTCTGAGGAGGTCGCAACACATGCCCATCCCCGTGAGGCTGTGGCCTCCCAGCCCCACGAACCCCTCCTTCTGGGTGGGGATGGGCCCCGCGAGACCAGAAGGAGCAGGCGTATGTCCCCACCATGGTGCGTCAGTCGGCCAGGGGGGCCAGGGCCACGCCAGTGGGGATAGGGATCTGTTAACCGATGCTCAGAAGGGCGGGCGCGGACAAAGGCGCGTGGGTTAGCGGCTGGTCCCGAAGCCGGTCAGAATCGTGGTGCTCCGTCGCCAAATCAGGAGGCACTGGCCTCATGTATCGGGTTTTCTTTCCCCGCTCCGTGGATCCGCCTTAATGTGAGCCCGACGTGAGAAGAGAGTGCCCAGGGCTCGCTCCGCAAAGAGGTCAGCGTCGATCCAAGAAATCCGTGCAGACGTCCGACCAGTTTTGGGGCTGGGTATCTATGATTTCCGTCTTCTAGGAAAGGTGTCCCGAGGCTTCTTGCCATGTCCGGCATTGCGGAACCGCTCCCCAGGTCCTCGGGGGCGGAAAAGAGGGGGGTGATGACGAGGGGGGGGTGGATATCATGGCGTGGGTCATGATCTTTCCCCAGATTTCATTGCGCCTCTCCTTATTTCTTTACGTCCTTGGGCCCCCCGCTGGGCCGCGCACATGCCGCCGGCCATGATTTGCACCCCACGCCCCCCTCTTTGCCGCTCCCGAAGGTCCCCAGGGCTGTGTAAAGACTGGTTGGGATGCAGGGCCTGTCCCAGGGGAGGTCCCAGGAGTCCAGGGTCCTTTCCTTGTTTCCCTCATGGCAGAGGAGGGGAATTGGGAGGGGACAAGGGGGGGGGAAGAGGATCACCGGCTTGGCTGGATCAGCCTCGCAATCCTGGTCAGATCGCGCTCCGTGGGAGGTCCAGGGGTCGATTCTGCAGGAGGCTAGATTCGAGGAGGGTGGAAGAAGAGGATATTGAGGAATTGGGGCATGGTGACCGGAACGCAAGCATGCGACACAAGGTCTGAGCCAGACCTTGGTGGCCAGCTTCTTGACCCTGCGAGGCTGGGACAGCGGGAGGGGTAGGAGGAAGCTGATGGAGAGAAGCGAGAGTGGTGTTCAAGTTCCAGGCGGGGCCTTGTGTAAAACCACCGCTTGGGGAATTGATATTTGGGGACCTCGGCAGGTGGTGTTCTGGCCCCCTGGGGCCAAGCTATATCCGTATCCACGGCCCGCTGGGATCCCAGGTCGTCGGTTCCCCAGGCGGATATGGTTCAATCTGCGCCTCGCAGCAAGGAAGCGTATACGTGACTTAGCGGCGAGTGGATTTGTGACAGGTTCCGCTTCCATTCGAAACTGGCGCGCCCGTCGCCAAGGGAGGCGGCTTTTGAGCAATATTTCGTGGGGTAATTACCTCCACCCATCTGTCGACCTGGTGCCCACGCGCCAGATCCACGGGTTCGTCATACGTGTCACTGTGCGCGTGGCCCACGAGGTAAGGGAGGAAGGCGTTCAGGAGGTGCACAGGAATTTCGGGTCTGGATGAGAAGGGGGACGAGAAAGGTCGGAGGGAGCGAGGGACGCACGAGGAGGACCTTAAGAGGGGAGCGGTGTGGAGAGGATGCGAAGGGAGGATGAGGAGGGAGGGGAGGAAGATTGTGGGCGAGGTGGACGGTGGGTTAGGAGGTCTCCAGGGGGCACAGGGGGGTTCTGGGGGGAACGGCCAGCAATCATCGGCAGACCCGGGCCCCACCCTCCTTACTGCTGCTTCCTCATGTATTCCGCTCCTCTTCCCTCAGGGAAGGGAAGGCGGAGGGATGATGATGACGATGATGATGATGCTGATGATGATGATGATGATAGTGATGATGATGGTGGTGGTGATGATGATGATGTTGATGTTGGTGATGGTGTTGATGATGACGATGATGCTGATGGTGCTGATGATGCTGATGATGACGACGATGACGTTGATGATGATGATGATGATGTTGATGAAGAGGCGGTTGACGTCCATGATGATGTTGATGTTCCTCATGGTGAAGTTTATGACGATTATGGTTAATATGATGCCGGTGACAGTGATGATGTTGATGATGACAATGACGACGATGATGACGATATTGTTGCTGATGACGACGATGGCGATGACGATGGCGATGTCGATGATGGTGATGATGATATTGATGATGATGCGGGTGACGCTGATGATGCTGATGGTGATGATGATGCTGATGATCTTGGTGATGATGCTTAAGATGCTGGTGTTGCTGATGATGATCATGCCTGTGACGGTGATGGCGATCGTGTTGGTGATTAGTATCATAGTTTTTGGTGATGATGCTGGTGATGGGGCGGTTGCAAATGCTGCTGCTGATGCTGCTGCTGATGCTGGCGATGGTGTCTGAGGTTGCTGGTAAGGGTCATGGGGATGTTGATGGTGATGTTGATGTTGTTTATGATGATGCTGCTGATGATGGTTCTGAAAACAATACTTATGGTGGTGATGATGATGATGCTGATGATGACGATGTCGATGCTGATACTGTTGTTGCTCGTACTGGTGCTGATGCCGATCACGATGGTGATGTTGACGATATTAAAGTTTGATGGTGATGCTGCTGTTGGTGATGATGCTGACGATGATGCTGACGATGCTGATGATGAGGATGACGCTGATGATGATGCTGCTGCTGATGATGATGATGATGTTCATCATGATGGCGGGTAATACGTAGAGTGTGCACGACACCTCCTCCATCATTCTCTTCCTCGTTCTCCTCCCCTTTCTTCTCCCCCTCCTCGCTCGGACCGGCCGCACCTTTGTCAACGGGCTCATCTCCGGGAGATGCGCCGATCTCCAGGATACGTCCCTTCATTGCTCGGCCTTACAGTGTCCTCAACACGTCTCGGGCCGCACCAGCGGGGTTGGCTGAGCAATCGTTTCGGGCGCACCAGGGGGCCCAGCCACCTTTATCAACAAGTCGCTTTCTTTGGCGTGTCATTGACTGCAGTGCGCTTCGCCCTCGAGGCGATGAAGGAGGGGGGAGAGGGAAGGAAGGTGATTAGAATGATGGGAAGGAGGCGGGGGCAGGAGGGCGGGGGGGAAACGGGAGGGGATGTGGAGAAGGAAAGACAAGCAGGAGTAGGAGGAGGGGAGGGATGATGTTGCTGATAATGATCATGGTGGTGATGATGGTTGTCGTTAATGTAATGATGGTGATGTTAGTTTTGGCATCTTCTCGGATCTGCTGTAGAGGCTTACTGTAGGCCGCCTCAGGCAGCTCCAGCAGTGCCAGCAGCACTCCCCACACACTGCTTGCACTCAGGGGTTCTCACTTGTCAGGTAAGGAACTCGATTGGCATTTCGCGTTTTCGCCACGTTACTGCCCGTGCCGTCTCGTAGGCGCCTCGTGGGCTCCCCGCGCTGGAGGTTTCGCCGCGTTGCCGCCTCATGGGCGACTCGTGGGCGCCCCGAGTGCAGGAGGGGTATCTTCTGGCTTGGCCACGTTGCGACCCTTGCCGCTTCGTGGGCGCCGCGGGCGGTGTGGGGGTATGCCGAGGCTTCGCCACGCTGCAGCCCCTGTGTGCGCCTCGTGGGCGCCCCGTGATCTGAGCTTTGCACGGCTCAGCTTCCCTCCGCACAGCTCGCACCACAGGGCCTACACCACACAGCGTACACCGAATCGATATCACACAGTGGTTTGCCTCGTACAGACATACACCCCATGGCTTCCACCTTCAGCTCATACCGCCCAGCCTACGCGGCATAGCTTGCACCAATTAGCTTGCTCAGCAGATGTTCAGCTTCCACGTTTCACACCATTACTTGCAAGACATAGTTGCCACCACATATTTTGCACCGCATGTCTCCCACCTCTGCAGTGCAATATTCTGTGTTCGGGGTCATTGCTGGCTACCACTAGGTTAACATTATGTCCACACATGTTATCGTCGGAAAGAGCGCGTTCTGTGGTCGCTTGGAGGGGTGGGTGGGTTGAAACCAGACCCCCCTCCCCCCCCTGGATGGAGGGGGGGGGTTCGAACCCCCTCCCCTTCCCTCCTCTGCGTCCCCTCTCCTCGGACCTGCGCTTGAGTCGGCGGCGGCTGGCGCCGGCGGCGGGGACGACGATTTCCATTTTTGGGCTGGCGCTGGCGCCTGCGGCGGCGGGCGGCGGTGGCGGGGAGCGTCGACGAGGACGACGGTGGTTTGTGGTGGTGGTGGTGGTGATGGTGGTGTGGTGGTTTGTGGTGGTGGTTGTGGGTTGTGCTGCTGGTAGTGGTGGTGGTTGTGGCTGTGGTGGTGGTGTGGTAGACTGTGGTGGTGGTGGTACTGGTGGTGGGTTTTTGTGGTAGTTGGTGGTGGTGATGGTGGGTTGTGGTGGTGGTGGTTGTGGTGGTGGTGGTGGTGGTGGTGGTGGTAGTGGTGCGCTACAAAGGTTCCGCTGCGCTCCCCGCACGTCTGCCCGCCCAGCGCCAGGCGATGATGGCAGCCGCCAACGCCGCGCGCCTGCCGCGCAGGGAGAGGGGGGGTTGAACCGCCCCCCCAATTCCCTGGGCTTCGGTCATCGTCGCTGCGTCCCAGCCATTTTTTCGGGCGCCTGGCTGCGCGGGCGGACGCTCAGCCGCAGGCGCCGGCGCCGGAGCGCAGGGGGGGGAGGGCGGGGACCCGAAATGGAACGAATTACAACCGACCAGGCCCAATTCCAACCGTTCGGAGCGAATTGCAACCAGAAAAAAGACCAATTCCAACCACAAATGAGACCAATTCCAACCCAACCAAAAATGAGACCAATTCCAACCACGGATGGGATCTTCCAGATTCCTCCGGATCCCTTCGAATTCTTTCGGAATTCCTCCGGATTCTTTAGGACTCCTTCGGAATTCCTTAGGATTCCTTTGGAATTCCTCAGGATTCTTTAGGACTCCTAAATCGAGAATTCCTTGGGATATCCTTAGACTTCCCTTTCGGATTCTTCGGGATTCCTTAGATTCCCCTGTGGAATTCCTTAGGATTCCTTCGGAATCCTCAGGAATCCTTCTTCGGAGTTCCTTTGGATTCCTCCTTCGGAATTCCTTTGGATTCCTCCTTCGGAATTCCTTTGGATTCCTCCTTCGGAATTCCTTTTGGATTCCTCCTTCGGAATTCCTCAGGATTCCTTCGACTCTGCGGATTTCCTTCAGCCTTCCCTTCTGTTCTTCTGAATTTCTTCGGAATTCTTGCTTCTTCTATTAATACTACTACTAACCACTACGATCTAACTTAACTACTACTACTACTACCTACTACTCCTACTACTACACTCACCACTACTACTATACTATTACCACTACTATACTACTACTACTACTTACTACTCACTACTATACTACTACTACTATCTACCACTATTACTATACTACTACTCTACTACTACCTACTAACACTACTATACTACTACTATACTACTACTAATACTACTACTACTACAATACGCGACTACTTACGACTAACACTACTACTACTTACTATACTAACTACTACTACGTACGAATACTACTACTACTACTACCACTACTACTAGCTACATAATACTTACGAACTCACGACTACTACGACCACTAATACGGTATACCACTATACTACTACTACTACTAACACATACTACTATTACTACTACTAACTACTACGCGACCAGACGACGACGACTACAGCTACTACTACTACCAAACTAATACTACGTACCGTAGTAGATACTACATACTAAATAATACCATACTACTAATACTTTCGAATACACTCACTACTACTACTACCTTACTACTACTACTACGGACGACGACGACGTACGACGACGACGACGACGACGACGACGACGACCGACGACGACTACTACTACTACTACTACTACTACTACTACTACTACTACTACTTACTACTACGTACTACTACTTACTACTACTTACTACTACTTACTACTACTTACTACTACTTCTTACTACTACTACTACTACTACTACTACTACTACTACTACTACTACTACTTACTACTGCTACTACTACTACTACTACTACTACTACTACTACTACTACTACTACTACTACTACTACTACTACTACTACTACTACTACTACGGCTCCGCCCCCCCGTAGCTGGTTGGCAGTTGGTTGGTGGCCTGGTTGGCTGGCTGGCTGGTTCTTTGGCTGGTTGGCTGCTCGGTTGGCTCGCTGGCTGGTTGGCTGGTTGGTTGCCTGCCTAGCTGGTTGGTTGGTTTGTTGGTTGGCCTACAGGCGTGCGCCATCTCACATGCCGAGGGGCCCGCCCGCTCGCGGGTTGCATGTTTGCGTACCATTACTACCACTACTACTGCGACTACGTCCACGACCAGGACTACGACTACGACTACAACTACGGTTGCTACTTCTACTACTACCACCACCTATTACTACTACTACGACGACTACTACTACTACTACTACTACTATTACTACTACTGCTACTACGACAGCTACCACCACTACTATTACTACTGCTACTACTACTACTATTGCCACTACTACTACTACTACTACTACTACTACTACTACTACTACTACTACGACTACTACTACTACGACTACAACTAGTACTAGTACTAGTAGTAGTAGTACTACTACTACTACTACGACTACTACTACTACTGCTACTACCGCTACTACTACTACTACTACCACTACTACTATTACTATTACTGCTACTAGTACTACTACTACGACGACGACGACGACTACTACTACTACTGCTACTACCACTACTACAACGAGTACGGCTACTACCACGACTACTACTGCTACTACTGCTACTACGACTATTACGACTACCACTACTACTTACTACTACAACTATTACTACTACTACCACTACTACTATTTTTGCTACTCCTACTACTACTACTACTACTACTACTACTACTACTATTACTACCACTACCACTACTGGTAGTAGTACTAGTACTAGTACTAGTACTAGTTTTAGTAGTACTACTACTACTGCTACTACGACTACTACTACTACTACTACTACCTATTATTAGGTCTACGACTTACTACGACTACTACTACTACTACTTACTACTACTACTACTACTACTACTACTACTACTACTACTACTAGTACTACTACTACCACTCACCACTACTACCACCACCACCACCACCACCAACCACCACTACTACTACTACAACTACTACTACTACTACTACTACTACTACTACTACTACTACTACTACGATTACCATGTCTACTACTACTAATAATACTATTTCGAATTCTACTACGACTACGAATACTACTACTACTACTCTTACTACTACCACTACTGCCAGTACTACGCATCGTACGACTACTACTACTACCACTACTACTACTAATACTACTACTACTACGACTACTACTACTACTACTACTACTACTACTTCGACAACTACCACTTCTGCTACTACGACTACTACTACTACGACTACTATTACGACTACTACTACAACTACCACCACGATTACGACGACGACACCGGCTGCGACTACTACTACTACTACTACTACTACTACTAGTATTACGACTCCTACTACTACTGCTACTACGACTATTACTACTACTACTACTACCATTATTACGACTAAGACTACTACAACTACGCCTACGACTACGACTATTTCTGCTTCTGCTACTACTACCACCACTACTCCTACTACTACCACTACGACTACTTCTACTACTATCACTACTACTACTTCTTCTACTACTACTGCTACTACTATAACTATTTACTTCGCTACTACTACGAGTATTACTTCTACTTCTACTGCTACTACTGCTACTACTTTTACTAGTACTATATCATTACGACTGCTACGACTACGACTACTATTACTACGGCTACTATTACGATTACTACGGATATCATTACTATTATTACTACTTCTATTACTACTACTACCAAGAGCGGCCGAAGCATGTTCACACATGTCCACACATGTTATCGTCGGAAAGAGCGCGTTCTGTGGTCGCTTGGAGGGGTGGGTGGGTTGAAACCAGACCCCCCTCCCCCCCCTGGATGGAGGGGGGGGGTTCGAACCCCCCCCCCTTCCCTCCTCTGCGTCCCCTCTCCTCGGACCGGCGCTTGAGTCGGCGGCGGCTGGCGCCGGCGGCGGGGACGACGATTTCCATTTTTGGGCTGGCGCTGGCGCCTGCGGCGGCGGGCGGCGGTGGCGGGGAGCGTCGACGAGGACGACGGTGGTTTGTGGTGGTGGTGGTGGTGATGGTGGTGTGGTGGTTTGTGGTGGTGGTTGTGGGTTGTGCTGCTGGTAGTGGTGGTGGTTGTGGCTGTGGTGGTGGTGTGGTAGACTGTGGTGGTGGTGGTACTGGTGGTGGGTTTTTGTGGTAGTTGGTGGTGGTGATGGTGGGTTGTGGTGGTGGTGGTGGTTGTGGTGGTGGTGGTGGTGGTGGTGGTGGTGGTGGTAGTGGTGGTAAGTGTCGCTGCGTCCCCGCCGTCGCCGCCAGCGCCGGCGCTGCTGGCCGCCGCCAACGCCGGCGCCTGCGCGGGGGGGGGTTGAACCGCCCCCCCCCTTCCCCTGGGCTCTGGTCATCGTCGCTGCGTCCCAGCCATGGGCGCTGCTGGCGGCCGCCAGCGCAGGCGCCGGCGCCGAAGGGGGGGGGGGTGACCCCGAAATGGAACGAATTACAACCGACTGGTCCCAATTCCAACCGTTCGGAGCGAATTGCAACCAGAAGCGAGACCAATTCCAACCACAAATGAGACCAATTCCAACCCAACCAAAAATGAGACCAATTGCAACCACGGATGGGATCTTCGGAATTCCTCCGGATCCCTTCGAATTCTTCGGAATTCCTCAGGATTCTTTAGGACTCCGTCGGAATTCCTTAGGATTTCTTCGGAATTCCTCCGGATTCTTTAGGACTCCTTCGGAATTCCTGGGGATTCCTTCGGAATTCCTTCGGATTCCTTTGGGATTCCTTAGGATTCCTTTGGAATTCCTCAGGGATCCTTCGGAATTCTTCCGGATTTCTTCGGAACTCTTCGGAATTACTTTGGGTTCCTCCTTCGGAATTCCTTTGGATTCCTCCTTTGGAATTGCTTTTGGATTCCTCCTTCGGAATTCCTTTTGGATTCCTCCTTCGGAATTCCTCAGGATTCCTTCGGACTCTTCGGATTTCCTCAGCCTTCCTTCTGATTCTTCGGAATTTCTTCGGAATTCTTCTTCTTCTATTACTACTACTACTACCACTACGACTTTACTACTACTACTACTACTACTAATACTTACTACTACTACTACTTACTACTACTACTACTGTACTAATACTACTTACCCACTACTACTGCGACTATAATACTACTACTCTACTACTACTGCTACTACTACTTCTACTCTATTAATACTTACTATACGACTCCATGCTACTAACTACTACTACTACCACTACCACTACTACTACTACTGACTACTACTACCTATACTACTTACTACTACTACTACTACTTACTACTACGACTATACTACTACTACTACTACTACTACTACTACTACTACTACTACTACTACGACTACGACTACGACTACTACTACTACTACTACTACTACTACTACTACTACTACTACTACTACTACTACTACTACTACGACTACGACTACGACTACGACTACGACTACTACGACCACTACTACTACTACTACTACTACTACTACTACTACTACTACTACTATTACTACTACTACTACGACGACCACGACGACGGCGACGACTACAACTACTAATACTACAACTAATCCTAGTACCAGTAGTAGTACTAACCTAACTACAACCACTAACTACTACTACTACTACTACTACTGATACTCCTAATACTCCTTACTACTAATACACGCACTACACTACTTACTACTACTACTATACTACTACTACTACTACTTACTACTAATTACTACTACTACTACTTCCTACTACTTAC
>CAUYUJ010014249.1:695000-800000 GCA_963575745.1 Prorocentrum cordatum | reverse complement strand
ATTACTACAACTACGACTACGACTACGACTACTTCTACAGCGACTACTACTACCACCAGTTCTACTACTACTGTTAATACTACTACTACTACTACTACTACTACTACTACTACTACTACTTCTGCTACTCCGACGACGACTACTACTACTACTATTACTACTACTACTACTACTAGTTCTACTACTACTACTACTACTACGACGGTTGCTACTATTGCTACTTATTCCACTACTACTACGTCTATTACTACTACTACGACTACTGCTACTACGACTATTACTACTACGATTACTACTACTACTACTACTACGACTACTACGACTACTACGACTACGGTTACGACTACGATTACGATTACTACTGCTACCACCACTACTACTACCATTACTTTTACTACTACTACTAATACTACTACTACTACTACTACTACTACTACTATCACTACTACTACTACTACTACTACTACTACTACTACTACTACTACTTCTACTTCTACGACTACGACTACTACTACTACTACTACTACTACTACTACTACTACTACTACTACTACTCCTAGTACTAGGAGGATCCAACTTGCATATTTTACAATCGATGCAATGCGAACCGTTTTTGCTTACGCTTCGGTGCCCTCTTGCCCATCTTAACGTTGTGCTCGTGCGCAGGCCAAACACTGAGATCAATTCCAACTCGAGCACACATGTTGGCTTCCAGATCTTCTGCGTTGACATAAGGGGTGCCACTTGGTTTTCGCAGTCGTCTTGGGCTTCTGTACACTTAAAAGTTTATTGCGGGGCTATCCCAAGATGGTTGGAATTGGGCCCAGTTTGCTTTTCGCACTGGTTGTGATTGGTCCCAGTTGGTTGGGATTGGGCCCAGTGGGTTGGGATTGGGCCCACATGCGGCTTGACCCCGCCCCCCCCCTTTGGGAGGGGCGGGGGACGGGGGGGGGATTCGGGAGGAGGGGGGGTTGGGAGGAGGGGAGTCCCACTGGTTTTGATCGACGGCGCCGAGTGTTGGGGAGGGGGCCCACCCCCAGGTTCGAAACGCGCCGCCGAATGTTTCCCAGGCAAGCACCCGTGAAAAGCGTTCTCTCTATCGTCGCAATCGTCACCGACGCTAGTACCCCAATTGAGTCTAGAAGCGGCGGGCATGACACGTATTCTCGTTGTCTGGCAGTTTCGCGGCCGTGTTGTGCGTGTTGGCTTCCGTCGTGGTGCCACCCCAGACGAGTTCGATGACTGCTAGGCTATCTCAGGATGGTGCCGACAGCAATTCGGCTGAGAGCGAAGCCATTGGGATAAAGGCGACCGTCCACCATGCGCATCATTAGCGACCGCCCTAAGGGGGACAGGTCCGCGGTTGATGTTTTCACCTTCTGCCACCATACGGCACACCAGGGGACATACCATCTGCACCAGCCCAATACTGGTGTCGACCACTGCCGTCACTAGCCCACTACTGGTGACGCGACGGGCCTCCCTTCTGGGGGTGGTCATTGGTCGATTTGCACGAGATCGCGACGATGTTGTAGGTGCATTGGGCATGCGGCCAGGTCGAGGCTCGACCGAAGATACCGTGGCCACGGGGGGGCCTCACGCTCCACCGCTTGTCGGCGCAACGTCGCGTTGGCCTAGTCAGGGCCCTGGATGCCCTACATGTCCTCCCGGGGACGCCAAAGGGGCCCGCGACTGTCTTGTGTTGCGGACTTCCCCGCAAACCCTGAGAAAATTAACGGAAACCGCCATCTGGGGCGGAACAGTCAAACTCACTTCACACATCGGCGCCGCAGACTGCGTTTGCTCTCTGCATGATTCGGGAGCGGCGGTGCCGCAGGCCACGCTTCCCTGATGGTTCGGTGCGTCAGCCAAGTGTAACTGCCCGTCGAGTGCCCCATGCACTCATGCAGGGTGGTCTCTCCGTTGGGGGGGCCAGGTATGAAAGTGGGCGACGTGTTCCTGACGCCGTAACGTCTGGTGATAAGGTTGGTGCCAGATGGTTTTCTACCCCCCTCGATTGGTTGGACCCTTATTGAGGGAGCCTCTCCCGCATAAGCCAATATGAAGAAGATGAACAGGATGCCGATGATGTCGTTGAGATTGAGCTTGAGGTTGAGGATGATGGTGATGCTGATGCTGATGCTGATGCTGATGATGATGATGATGATGACGAGGATGATGATGATGATGATGATGATGATGATGATGATGATGATGATGATGATGATGATGATGATGATGATGATGATGATGATTATGATTATGGTTATGATGGTGATGCTGATGGTCATACTGCTGCTGCTGCTGCTGATGATGATGATGATGATGATGATGATGATGATGACGATGGTGAGGATGGTGGTGGTGATGGTGGTGATGGTTGCGATTTGGAGGTGGTGGCGACTAGGAACACTGTGTTAGCGACTGCCCCGAAGGACAAGGTTGGCGTGGCGCCCGCGCTGTGCAGGGCCATCAAGTTGTGGGCCAAGAGGAGGCGGGGGCCTCCCCTTCCGCTCTTCCTCCTCTTCGTCCGCTGTTCGTCCGTGCGTTTCCTACCTTTCCCTTGTCCCTGTCCCCCCCCCCCGCTCCTGGCTCCTCCCATCCCCTCCTCCGGTCCCTCCTCCCTCGCCCCGCCCCCCCCGCTCCACCACCTATCTCTCTTAGCTCCTTGTTCCCCCCTCCCTTGCCGACGGCCCAGACGGGAAACGATAGTTATTGTGGTGGTTTTCGGCCAGTGCCGCAGATCCGGGTCGCTTGGGGTGCCCCCCAGGCTGGGCGACACTTCGCCGACAGACGCGCGCGCACACGCTCGCAGAAATTACGCGCACACGCGCATACGCACACACCCACAAACACACACACACACACATTCACACATTCACACACACATACACACCACACACACACACACACACACACACGCAGACACACACACAGACACACACACACACGCACACACACACATTATACACCCACAGACACACACACACCACATTCACACACGCGCGCCACTTTGACGGGCACATGCACACACGCGCGCCGACACCACACACACCACACAACAGACACGCATCTCACCGCCACCGTCGTTTCCCCCCCAGTTTGTTCCCCGTTTTTTCTCTCGTCACGTTCCACTTCTCTCTCCCTCTTTCCCCGATCCCCTTCCCGCGTACACGGACAAACATTGCCCCACGCACACGCGCACACCCCCCTTCCCTTCCTTCCCCGGCACAGCCACCCCGACAATCCCCCCAGAGGCTGAAGCTCAGCCTCGAGGCTGTAGCTGAGGCTCCTTCAAACCCACGCGCAACGGACCTCCCCCTTCCCATCCCCCGACCCATCGGAACCTACTGCACGGGACCTCCCCCTTCTTCCCCCAATTCCCCTTGTCCACAGGCGGGACGGGGGACCGGACCCCCCCCACGCCGCCGGAACCCACGACACCAGACACCTCCCCCCCATCACCCTGGCAGAGCCATCCTGGCCACCGCCCCCCCCCCCCCTTTTTCCCCCAATTCCCTTTGTCCACAGGCGGGGCCGGAGACGGGACCCCCCCCACGCAACCGCAACCCACGCCACCAGAACCTTCCCCCCCCCCTTCCACTCCACCTACCCTGACAGAGCCACCTCGGTTACCACCTCCCCATTAAACTCACACGCCGGATCGGCGGATTGTGGCTTTCTAAGGCCTCCTGCAGCCTCCTGGGTTCTTCTCTGAATGCTCCTGTGCCCCCCCGCGCCGTCTTGAGAACTTGGGGTTGCCTGGGAACCTCGAATCCTCCTCAGGCGACCTGAGGCGTGCAGCTTTCTGAGGCATCGTGTCGTGGAGTTGCCCGCAAGTGTCCTCGAGTGACCTCTTGAGGCCTCCTGATGCCTCGTACGGCCTCCTGGGAATTCACCGCTGTCGTCGTCGTCGTCGTCGTCTTCGTCGTCGTCGTCGTCGTCGTCGTCGTTAGTTGTTGTTTCCCAATGGCATCAGCATTGGTGCTCGCGGGCCTACCGCACCCTTCCTCCTGGTGAAGATCTCTGTCGATTCTGGCCTGTTTCGGACTGGCTTATAGTTTACAATGCGTACTCGATTTGTACATGTGTTGCAAGTTCCCCATATCCTAAACGCGCTTCTTGTTTTCTTTGAACACCCCGCGCAGTCCTCACCCACCCCCGCCCTCTTCACATCCACTCCACCACCACCCCTGTCAACATCATCATCACCACCACCAATCACCATCCCAGTCACCATCATCAGCACTCCACCATGCCATTCGCATCTTGAGCCCTCGCTGTCATCCACTGCTTCGATCACCCGCCCACATGTACTCATCACCCAACCGTCATCATGTCATGATCCTATCATGACCATCGGCCATCAGCAGCGCACACCACCGTCATCACTATCACTATCCATTTTGGTATTCGACCAAAAGGGCATTGTTTGCTAGTAATATGCGAGGACATCTCCTTAGGGGCCCACACTTCACGTTGGTAATCCGAGCGGGCCATCTAGATCTTGTAACTGTCATCCCTTTTGGGCCCTTCCCGCTTGAATGTTGAGGAAGGAAATCTCATGTGGCAACCCCGTTCGTGAGTGAATTGCGAGGAAGTCTCAGGCGGGAGCCCGGTCCATATGGAGCCCGCGCTTCATGTTGGTAATCCGAACGGGACATCTAGATGCTGTAAATATGTTCGTTGTTGGGCCCCTCCCGTTTGAGTCTTCATGACGCCTCAGGCTGGAACCTCGTTTGTGAGTGAATTCCGAGGAAGCTTCAGGCGGGATACTTTTTTTTATAAAAAAATACACAATCATGAAACCTCTAACTGTCGTCTCTCTTGGGCGACGAATCGCGCCTAAATTGTGAAAAAACCTCAGGCAGGAACCTCGTTTGTGATTGACCTGTTGGGAAGTCTCAGGCGGGACCCCTCTCCCTATGGAGCCCGCGCTTCATGTTGGTAGTCCGAGCGGCGGGTCATCCAGATCCTGTAATTGCTTGAGTTTTGAAACAAAAAAAACAAGGTCTCAGGCGGGAGCTCCGTGTGTGAGGGAACTGTGAGGACATCTCAGGCGGGAACGCCCTCCCTATGGAACCCTCATTTCATGTTGGTACCCCGGACGGGTCATCCAGATGTTATAACTGTCTGTAACTGTGTTCGCTTTTGGGCCCCTCCCGCTTGAATGTTGAAGAAGCCTTCGGTGGGAGCCTCCTTTGTGAGCGACTAGCGAGGAAGTCTCAGGCGGTAGCCCCCCCCTATGGAGCCCGCGTTTCATGTTTGTTACTGTCGTCACTAATGGGCCCTTCGCGCGTAAATGTTGAAGAAACCTCAGACGGGAACTTTATATGTGAACGAAGTGCGCGGACGTCCCAGGCGGGAGCCACCATCGTTGTCTTCGAATTTTACCCAGACGACGAGCGGGAATACGAGGACCGCGCGCCAAGCCATCTCTTTCGCCCCCGCTACCAACCGCAGGGAAATTGGCTGCAGGCGCGCGGCATCAAGGAGTCCTTGGTCGATCAGGAAGTCGCCGATGTGTTGCTACAGGGCGCCGACAGCGCTGACGACGACCGCGACGCCGAGGTGCGGGCGAAGGGCTTGCCGATGTTCAGGCCCAGCGAGCAGGAAATCACCTGGCAGAGTTCGGGGCCGCACGTCGTGCGCCGCTCGGGGTTGTCCCTGCCGCGCGCGTCGAGCCTGACCTCCACGCTGTCGTAGGGCCAGACGTTGCGCAAGGGCGTCACCATCGAATGCGCCAGGGATGGTGACGGGCGGTAACACGGCCACATCGGACGAACACTCTTGGCGGCATTTCTACGTCATGTTTTCCTGCGCCACGCGCGTGCGGCACATGATGATCCTGCGGCCGCCCACGCGAGAGTTCTTGGAGCGCGGGTCGCGGTCGCCCCCGCGGGAGGCGCTCCGGAAGTTCAGCGGGATGGCGGAAAGCCCCAGAGACGAGGTAGAACAGCTCGCAACGCGGCTGGGAATCGCGCTGCCCCCCCCCCCCCCCCGAGCGCGGCCGCGCCCGCCTCGAGGGCCGCGGAGTAGTCCCTACGCCCTGGCTTGCAGGGTTTTCCCGATGGCCTGCCCCGCGCCACAGCGGCCCGGGGGGTTGCCCCAAAGGCATGGCCCGCGGGATTGCCTAAAAGGCTTCTTGATCTAGCTGTCGGCGAACGCGCGCGCGCGTGCGGGCCGAGGCGGCGACGGCGCCGAGGAAAATTACTTTTTTTGTTCCGACCAGGTGGAAGGGGAGCTGCACATGGAGGAGGCAGGAGAAGAATGAGGAGTGGGGGAAAGGCAGGGGGAGGGCGCTGATGACCAGGAGGAGTGGGAACGGGGGGGAATAGGAGGAGAGAGGAAGAGGGGGATACATAAAAGGGGGAAGAGGAGGAGAGGGCTGAGCAGTGGGCCGGAGGACGGTGTCCGCCAGGGCGAGGAGGAATGTCCGAATTGCAAGTTTAACAAATTCTCGTGCGGGGTCTTTTCGTCGGAGTATTGTGTTTCCAATGAAAGAGCATTGGGCCAACATCACACACGAGTCCTCCAGGGCCGGTGTCGCGCACCATTGACATATAGTTTGATCGACTAAGCGTAAGAGTGACCTTTCGTCGGAGTGACCTTTGGTGCGGGCGCAGATGGGTTCTCAGATGGCTGAAGTTGGAACGGTAGCAGCGGCTCGCGCGCCCAGGCCCAGGTTTGGTGTCCCCGTGGCCCCAACAAAAACCGCGCACCAAAAGTCATTTTTACCCAGGGTCAGTCTTGCGTGTAGCCTATTTGAGTGTTGTTTTCCGCCATGCGTTGTCAGGACCTGCCCACTTTTCATTGCCATTGCGCGTCCCACCGTATTTGTAGGACCCCATACGCCGTGCAGCGCATTTCGTCTGCGTTCTACCTCGACGTGCCGTAAACAGTCCGCCCGCGCAGGCCCCCTGAAAGCCGCGGGCCCGAATGAACGTCACGTTTTTTTTTTTTTTTTTTGTTTTTTTTTTTTTTTTTTTTTTGTTTTTTTGTATTTTGTTTTTTTCTTTTTCAGAACTGCTTCAGCGAAGCGCCTTTTCAGATGCACTTCGCCCTCCCGTCCCCCCACCCCCTCCTTTGCGTGGTTTCTGCCACGGTGCGAGCAAGATGTGTGTACATATCCATTGGGTTTGGGAGCTTTGGGCTCCTTTCTGCAAGCTCCAGACGCGCAGTGCGTTTTGAACAGAGTCTGGCCCTAGAGGTTCGATTTCCGTCCATACTCACTGCGCGTCGGCTTTTGGGCGCCCCATCCGAAAAAATCCTAAACGCAATGGGTATGCGCATACATTATGCCCGCACACGGGGTTCCCCGACCGGGTTAGGACGAGAATGAACCCGTTCAAAAGCGTTCCGGAACGCTCTCAAGGCGTTCCGGAACGCTTTGAGAAGGCCGCGGCTCCCGAGACATCCACCGGAACTCACATAGGTTCTCGACTTTTTTTTTGCCCGAGTGCATTCTTGACCTGGCTTCGTCTTAAGTTGGTACGCGTATAAATGGTGCCCGCGCACGGGGTGTCGTTGTTCTGCGCGCACGAAATGGGTACAGAAAGAGTGGGACAATGCCCAACAGCAGTTCTTGTTCATTTTGAACAGGACTCGCTGTCCGCGCAGCAGCGGCCTGTGTCCATTTGAGACAGACGGCCGCCTGCCCAAGAGCGGCCGCTGTCGGTTTGGGACAACACTTGTTGTTGGGCATTGCACCCTTTTTTTTCCGTACCCATTTCGGGCGTCCAAAGTTGTGCGCTGGTAAAGAGTACGCGCCGCGAGCCTTCCTCAGGCGGCTGACGGACACCCTCCGCGGGGGCCTCAGCAGCTTCGGGTTCGTGCTGCTGGGCGTGTTCTTCCTGCAGCGCCCGCCGCTGGGCCAGAGCGGCAGGCCCTCTGCTGCTGCTGCTGCGCCTCCACCCCCACCCGTTCTTGCCGGCGCACGCAGAGGGGGATGGCGCGAGGAAGTCAGCCTTCCGAGAGGCCGGGGAGGCCGCTTGGATGGCAGGGGGCTTTCCAGACGGGCCCTGAGGCTTCTGTGAGGCTTTGGTCGAAGCCTCCTGGCCCTTCTACGTAAGAAGGCCCCTGCCTTCCAAGGAGCCATTCGCCTGCTCCCCCCTCCTCGCGCCACCCCGTTGTATGCGGCGCCAACTCCTCTCAGAGGGGGAACAGATACCGATTCCGATGATAACTTGTCCCGCGTAGCCACGGCTGGAAAGACCATGAAATCCAAGCCAGAACGCGCCCCAGGGAATGTCTGGAGCTTGTAGTTATTTGTTTGTTCCCCCCATCCTTTTCCTGGGGAAGAATCGATCGTACGGGGCTGGGACGAGGATCAATCCGTTCCAAAGCGTTCTGGAACTCTCTGGGAAGGCCGCGGCGCCCGAGACATCCTCCAGAGCCGCCGGAGGTTCTCGATTTATCTTCACCCGAGTCTATATTCGTCTTTGCTTCGTCCTATTGGGAAGGATCCAGATTCGATGACCAAGTTTTACAACGTCGCTTCATTCGTTCAGGACCTCGGACGCCCCCGCACCCCAGACACTCATCCGAGCCAGCCACTCCGCTGGTCAGCATGCACTCTAGGGGAGGTTCACGGGCCAACTTTCAGAGGAGAGGGGGTCCAATGATCAAGGTTCGAAGAGGAGGAGGAGCAGCAGGAGCAGTAGGAGGAGGAGGAGGAGGAGGCAAGGAAGGAGGAGGAGGAGGAAAGGGAGGAGGAGGAGGAGGAGGACGAGAAGGAGGAGGAAGAGGAGGACGAGGAGGAGGAAGAGGAGGAGCGGGAGCAGCAGCTGGAGACGGAGGATGAGGAAGAGGAGGTGGAGGGGGAGTTGCAGGAGGAGGAGGAGGAGGAGGGAAGAGGAAGATGATGAGGAGGAGAAGGAGGAGGATGAGGTGGAGGCGGAGGAGGAGGAGGAGGATGAGGAGGAGGAGGAGGAGAGAAGGAGGAGGAAGGACGAGAAGGAGGAGGAGGAGGAGAGGGGAGGGAAGGAGGAGAGGGGAGGAGGAGGAAGGAGAGGAGCAGGAGCAGGAGGAGGAGGAGGAGGGGGAGGAGACGAAGGACGAGGACGAGACGAGGGGGGGAGGAAGAACAGGGGGATGAGGAGGAGAGGGAAGAGGAGAGGAGGAGAAGGAGGAGGGAGGGAGAGGAGGACGGGGAGGGGGGGAGGAGGTGGAGGATGAGGATGAGGATGAGGATGAGGAGGAGAGGAGGAGGAGGAGGAGCAGGAGCAGGAGGAGGAGGAAGGAAACATATGAGTAGGAGCACCAAGAGGAGGAGGAGGAGGAGGAGGAGGAGGAGGAGAAGGAGGAGTAGAGGAAGAGACGGAGGAGGAGGAGGTGGAGGCGGAGGAGGAGGAGGAGGACGAGGAGCATGAGGAGCAGGAGACGGATGAGGAGGAGGAGGAGGAGGAGGAGGAGGAGCAATAGCACGTGGAGAAGGAGGAGGAGGAGGAGGAGGAGGAGAAGCAGCAAGGGAAGGATGGGGAGTAGGGGGGAGGAGCAGCAGGAGAAGGAGCGGGAGGAGGGAGGAGGAGCAGCAGGAAAAGGAGGGGGAGGAGGAGGAGGAGGAGTTCGGGGTTGTTGTCAGTTCCCGCTTCCTGCAAGCTAAGTGCTCCGAGCGGCCTCGGAATTCGGGTGCTGAGAAATCCTTGGCCATGCTCCTCGCGGTCAAGGATCCCATTTCGAGGGCCCAGTACGGTCTTATTCTGCGTTTTGCTGAGTCTCTTGCTCTGCGGGAGATCATGGCGGCGTTCAATTGGTTCAACAGGCAGCTCATCCTTCGTCGTACTCCTTACAATCCAAGAGGAGAGGGGGTCCGAGGACCGATGCTTGAGGATCCATCCCTTTGCGTTCCTGCTGCTCTCTGAATGCCTCGTGAGGTTCCTCGGAGAGGGACCTCCGCGGAAGCTTTTGAGGGAGCCCCCGCCAGGGGGCCCACAGGCGTCCGGCCGACTCGGAAGGGGAGCGTCCTCCTCCTTCCTCCTCCTCCTCCTCCTCCTCCTCCTCCTCCTCCTCCTCATCCTCCCCCTCCGTCTCCTCCTCCTCCTCCGTCTCCTCCTCCTCCTCCTCCTCCTCCTCCTCCTCCCCCTCCGTCTCCTCCTCCTTCCTCCTCCTCCTCCTCCTCCTCCTGCAACTCCCCCTCCGTCTCCTCCTCCTCCTCCTCCTCCTCCGTCTCTTCCTCCTCCTGAGGCGCTTCGAGCATTTTTTGTGTCCGGAGGCCGTTTCATGTCGCAGTCGATTTTTCTCCCTCAATCCCCAAGGTCCGTCCGAAAAGTTTGGTCGCTCAAGAGAGGGGCGGGGAACTCTGGGACGCACCCGCAGCTGCCATTCGAACGCACGCCTATCGAGGATGGACGCCCCCCAATGTATAGTTCAGGGCGGGGCACCACAATTGTTGGTCCAGTCGAGAGTCCCCTAAAGTCCAGGATTGGGGTCGCCGTGTCCCCCGTTATGTGGGCGCCAAGACATCTGAACAAGAGGCCCAGCATGTAAAGCAAGTCCTCGGGGAGGGGTCGACAGGTCCAAGGGCCGGCGACCTGAGAAAATCGTACCCTAGGAGGCCTGACGGGACGGGAGGAGAAGGGCAGGGACGGGTCAGGAGGGATGACTTCTCAAGTGTGTTCGATTGATCTTCGTATAATCATCTCCAGAGGTCTTCGCTTGACTCGCATGATTGAGTTTATCGCCTTGTGCCCCGCTCCTCCTCCTCCTCCTCCTCCTCCTCCTCCTCCTCATCATCATCATCATGCTGCTGCTGCTGCTGCTCCTCCTCCTCTTCCTCCTCCTCCTCCCCCTCCTCCTCCTCCTCCTCCTCCTCCATCTCCTCCATCTCCTCCCCCTTCCGCCTGCATCTCCCCCGTCCCTCTCGGTCCTTGTATGTTGTATGTTGCGTCCTTTCTCGTCGAGCCCCAGCGTGCATTCCACGACGACGGGGACGGTCCATGATCGTCTTCTCGTCGGTTGCCATTCTTCGCGCGTCGCGAAGCGTGAGTTTAGGTCCCTTGTTGGGCGACGATCAGTGGTTATCGCGCGCAGATGCCCAAATCTCCCGCCCCGAGGGCGCACCCGAATCGTCTCCGTTTATGTGTGCTCGTCGTCATCGTCGCCGTCGTCGTCATGAAACTATTTGAGTACCTTCTCAAACGTAGCCCCCAGAGGCAGGAAACCACCTTCTCCACCGTTCCTCGCGACTGTTTGCCGCAATGTGTGTCATCTGTTATTTATCCCCCAACAGTACTTCCCTGATATCTCTCTAAGGCAACTGGCCCTGAATGTCGGTCTCGCGGCTGCGCCCTCGCCGTTGCCGCCCCGTCACCGCCCCCTCGCCGCACGTCGTCTGGGCCTGGGTGTTGGTGTGGCGGCTCCGTGCTCGCCGTGACCGCCCCGACGCCGCCTAGATTGTCATGTTTTGAAGTAGGATCTACCCAACCCCGGGGTTAACAGTACCCCTTTTTCGCACTGTGGTTTGCATATGAGTATGTCCCATCCTCCACACTTCATCTGCACCCGTACCATCCCAGGCAGGCCGGCATCGCCCCCCCCCATTATTTCATGGAGACGCATAATATGCGCGCGCATTCGTTTATCAAAATCAGCAGTTTTCACTAATCCGTCACATCGCCCTTGCGCGCGTGTTGTCGCAAAAATCCACTGCAACAGATGAGACGACGTGCGCATGTGCGAGTTAACGCGTGCGCGTGCCGAAATTTGTCCAAAGTCCCAGGTCTCGTAAGGATTTGAAACAGAACGAGTGTTTCGACAACATGTCCAAACACATGGTTTCGCAACATCGGTTTGGGAAACAACTGCACTCGCGGTCTTGCGAGGTCTTAAGAGAACCACGGGTCTCCAACATCGTCATCCAAATCTGCCAAACGGGCCTTTCGCGCCGCATGTCAAACTCATTCGGACGCCCTTTGGCCGCGTGCTGGGGGGGGGACACCACGCGGGCCACTCGCGCGCGTCGGCCGCGCGCGCATGTCGAACTCCTTCTAAAATCCTTCATCGCCGACGCGGGGAAACCGTCATCGTGATCGGCGGGCGTGATCAACATCGGCGCCGTCATTGGCATTGCCGTCGTCATCGCCATCATCGTCACCATCGTAGCTACTCTCATGTTCGTGTCTTCCGTTGTCGGCGTCGCCATGATACCGAGCCCGCCCGAGTCATCGACTCACACTGATGTGCCCGTTGGAAAGTGCCCAGCGGTATGCGCCACCGCAGCCGCGTCTGTCACGCCAAACTAGTTGACCCCTCTGCGCGCGTGCGTACGCGGACTAGCGTGGCCGCACAGATGCACCAGCCAACGCCAACCATTCATCGCAATCGCCGCCGCCGCATGGGTTTTGCAAACCAAGTTGCGGATGGGTGGGTGGGCGGTTTGCAAGAGCATGGACTTTGTCAGGTCGTTTGTACAACAAGTGGCACGTGTGCCATGGCTCTTGTACAAAAAGGAAGGGGAGGGAGGAGGAGGAAGTGGAGGAGGAGGGGGGAAAAGGGGGCAACACATCGCCCTTCGGGGCCCAGCAACGGGGCCCAAATCCCAGGTGGGGAAGGGGGGGGAGGTAGTGTGCGTCGCGACGCGGAATAAAGCGCTCGGAGCGGAGGGGGCACGTGACAGAGGTCCCACTGGGGCGCTGGGGGCGGGATGGGGCGGGTGGTGTGCGTCGCGACGCGGAATGAAATGGTCGGGGCCGGAGGGGGCACTGGGCGGGGCTTGGGGCAGAGGGCCACGGGGCGGGGGTCCAACTGGGGCGCTGGGGAGGGGGGGGGAGGGGGGAGGTGGTGTGCGTCGCGACGCGGAAAAAACATGTCGGGGCGGAGGGGGCACGGGGCGGAGCCCCCACTCTGGCGCTGGGGACGCGGGGAGGGAGGTGGGGGAGGTGGTGTGCGTCGCGACGCGGAATAAAGCGTTCGCGGCGGAGGTGGCAGTGGGCGGGGCTCCCGCTGGGGCGCTGGGGCGCGGGGGGGCTCGGGGCAGAGAGCCACGGCGCGAGGGTCCCACTGTGGCGCTGGGGACGCGGGGGGGGGGGGGCGTCGCGGAATAAAGCGTTCGTGGCGGAGGGGGCAGTGGGCGGGGCTCCCGCTGGGGCGCTGGGGACGCGGGGGGGCTCGGGGCAGAGAGCCACGGCGCGAGAATCCCACTCTGGCGCCGGGGACGCGGGGGGAGGGGGGGTGTGCGTCGCGGAATAAAGCGTTCGTGGCGGAGGGGGCAGCGGGCGGGGCTCCCGCTGGGGAGCTGGGGACGCGGGGCGGGGCTCGGGGCAGAGAGCCACGGCGCGGGGGTCCCACTCTGGCGCTGGGGACGCGGGGGGAGGGGGGGGGTGCGACGCGGAATAAACCGTTCGCGGCGGAGGGGGCAACGGGCGGAGCTCCCGCTGGGGAGTTGGGGCGCGGGGTGGGGCTCGGGGCAGAGAGCCACGGCGCGGGGGTCCCACTCTGGCGCGGGGGACGCGTGGGTGGGGGGGTGCGACGCGGAATAAACTGGTCGGAGCTCTAGACACCCTGCGCAGGAGAATCACATTTCGCCACGTAGATAGCACCACATCAATTGCACCGCATCGGCTGCACCAGATAGATAGCACCACGTATATTCTCCTTCCCCCCAAAAAAGAAACCGAATAGGATCACCCCCCCGGCGTTATCGCCCCCCTCTTCGGATGTGTAAATCACATACGATTATGACCACATGTCCATCCTAAATATGAAATCGCAATGTCACATGTTTCACGAATCCCTTGCAACAAATGGGACGAAGTGCGCACGCGCGCGTCGTCGCGCGCACATGGCGAAATCCTTCAAAAACCTTCGGTGCCGGGAGTTTCGCAATCGAGTTTCCAAAACACATACAACAAACACAGGGTTTCGCAACATTGATTTGCTACAGAAGCTTCCGCGCGAGCTCTTGCGAAATCTTAAGACAACCATATGTTTTTTTCAAGATTTTCACAAACTGCTACCAAACGGGCCTCGCGCGCGCATGTCGAAATCTGTCGAACGCCCTTGCGCGTGTGCCGTCGCGAGAATCCTCTGCAAAAAATGGGACGAAGTGCAGATGCGGGCGTCGTCGCGCGCGCGTATGCCGAAAACCTTCAAACCCCACCGGTTTCGGAAGGATTTCAAAATCGTGTGTCCAAAAAACTTACAAAAACAGAAGGTTTTGCAACACGGGTTTTCAACGAAATCGTCGTCGTCGCCGTCCTCCCTCCTCCCACGTCGTCGTCGTCGCCTACGTCGTCCTTTGTCTTTCCTCGTGTTCGTCGTCGTTCGTCCTCTTTGGCGTCGTGGTCGTTTCCGTCGTCGTTGTCGCCGTGGTCGTCCTTCCTCCTCATCCGTCGTCGTCGTCGTCGTCCGTCGTCGGCGTCTCGTCGTCGTCCCTCCTATTTCGTCGCCGTAGTCGTCGTCGTCGTCGTTGTCGTCGTCGTCTTCTTCCCTCCTCCCTCGTCGTTGTCGTCGTCGGCGTCGCCGTCCTTCCTCCTTGTTCGTCGTTCGCGTCGTCGCCGTCCTCCCTCCTCCCTCGTCGTTATCGTCGTTGTCGTCGTTGTCGCCGTCGTCGTCCTCCTTCCTCCCTCGTCGTCGTTGTCATCGTCGTCGTCGTCGGCGTCGGCGTCGGCGTCGTCGTCGTCGTCGTCGTCGTCATCTTCGTCGTCGGCGTCGTTGACGTCGTCGTCGTCGTCGGTGTCGTCGTTGTCGTCGTCGTCGGCGTCGTCATCGTCGTCGTCGTTGTCATCGTCGTCGTCGTCGGCTCGGCGTCGTCGTCGTCGTCGTCGTGTCGTCGTCGTCGTCGTCGTCGTCGTCGTTGTCGGCGTCGTCGAAGTCGTTGGAGTCGTCGTCGGTGTCGTCGTAGTCGTTGTCGGCGGCGTCGTCGTCGTCGTTGTCGCTGTCGTCGTCGGCGTCGCTGACGTTGCCAAGGGCCATTTGGTACCCACCGTCACGGTCTTAAGAGATTTTGCAAACCAAGTTTCGGGTGAGTGGGTGGGATGTTTGCGCGAGCAGTGGAGTGGACAACTCATTGCGAACAGAAATTAATTCTCCTTTCTAATAGGAGAATAGACTCTACCCCCCCGGACTTATCGCTTCCCCCTGGGGTAGTGTAATTTCATATATATATATATATGTATATATATATATATCTATATTCTGCACACTCGTCCATCCTAAATATGAAACCATCTCATCCCAGCCAGGCCGGGTTCCCCCCCCTGAAGGTTCCCTTCTTAAAACGCTATGCGGTGACATTTGTTGTTCTAACATAACACAAAATGGGACGAAGTTCACACGCGCGCGTCGTCGCGCGCGCATGCCGGAATCCTTCAAAAACCTTCGGTGCCGGAGGGATTTCGCAATCGAGTTCCCAAAACACATACAACAAAAACACAGGGTTTCGCAACATTGATTTGCTAAAAAAGTTTCCGCGCGAGCTCTTGCGAAATCTTAAGAAACCATAGGTTTTTCAAGATTTTCACAAACTGCTACCAAACGGGCCTCGCGCGCGCATGTCGAAATCTGTCGAACGCCCTTGCGCGTGTGCCGTCGCGAGAATCCTCTTGCAAAAAATGGGACGAAGTGCAGACGCGCGCGTCGTCGCGGGCGTCTGCCGAAAACCTTCAAAACCCATCGGTTTCGGAAGGATTTCAAAATCGTGCGTCCAAAAGACCTACAAAAACCCAAGGTTTCGCAACACGGATTTTCAACAAAAGCGTGCGCGCGCGCTCTTGCGTCGTCGTCGTCGTCGTCGCCGTCCTCCCTCCTCCCGCGTCGTCGTCGTCGTCGTCGCCTACGTCGTCCTCTGTCTTTTCTCGTGTTCGTCGTCGTCGTCCTCTTTGGCGTCGTGGTCGTTTCCGTCGTCGTTGTCGCCGTGGTCGTCCTTCCTCCTCCTCCCACGTCGTCGTCGTCGTCCGTTGTCGGCGTCTCGTCGTCGTCCCGCCTATTTCGTCGCCGTCGTCGTCGTCGTTGTCGTCGTCGTCTTCCCTCCTCCCTCGTCGTTGTCGTCGTCGGCGTCGCCGTCCTTCCTCCTTCTTCGTCGTTCGCGTCGTCGCCGTCCTCCCTCCTCCCTCGTCGTTGTCGTTGTTGTCGCCGTCGTCGTCCTTCCTCCTCCATCGTCGTCGCGTTTGTTGGCGTCGTCGTCGTCGTCGGCGTCGGCGTCGTTGTCGTCGTCGAAGTCGTCGGAGACGTCGTCGGTGTCGTCCTAGTCGTTGTCGTCGGTGTCGTCGTAGTCGGTCTTAACAGGTTTTGCAACACAAGTTGCGGGTGGGTGGGTGGGATTTTTGCGCGAACAGTGGAGTTGACGACTTCAAGTTCAGCAGAGTGGGTTGCACTCATAGATTACACCACAGAAATTGCAACACGCTGATTGTACCACGTCGGATTCACCTCATAGATTGTGCACTGCATAGATTGCGCCACTCCGACTGCAACACGCACAGCGAGCATTACATTGATTCCACCATGTCGACTGCACCACACTGATTGCGCACAACTTATAGTGCACAACATACTCGTATACACATACACGTGCGTTCCATACTATACACCCCGTCACAAACCAAAACTAATGCGCAATTCATATGTCACCACCGACGTGACACAAATCATATGTATTCATACGGACATAGTCATATATATACATGCATATATGTGTACATATATGCGGAATTATTCACATGTGTGTACACTGAGGTACTTCGGTATACATGCATACATACATATAGACATGTATATACATATATATATATATATATATATACATATGTATACATATATATATAGCGAGAGACGTGTATGCATATATATATATATATATATATATATATATATCAAAACACACACACCTACCAATCTATTTATATATAGAGCACCATGCACATTGCAACCCATAGATTGCCCCACAGAGGGTGCACAACACATATTGCCAGATATTTCGTTTGTGGCTGAATCAGGCCCACACATATGCTTACATGTACCGAGAGACCGAGAGAGAGGGACAGAGAGACTTAGAGAGGGAGAGAGACAAAGAGACATACTGGCAAGAAAGACGTCAACTTAGATGACACCGTCGGGCCGTCTGCTTGCACCAGGCGGCCCGCGGCGGCGCCGCGCCTGCCGCCGCACGACGCGATCGCCGACCGCGCGGACGCGGCCGCGTGCGAGGCCTCGGTCCCCCCCCCCCCCCCCGCTCTTGCGAGGCCGACCGCTGCAAGCTCACGGCATGTTCGTGTCGTATTGATTCCAGCTTGTTGCGAGGCTTCAGGCATGCTGCACGTTTGTGCGCCTTCTCTTTCCCGAGGCCCCCATCACGACGGCCGTTTTTGCGTCTTTCTCAGCCTCTGGGGGTCCTTCTTGGGCCTCGCGACCGTCAGCCCACGGCTCAGGGTGAAGGGCCGGTCCGGGGGAACGGGTCAGGACCTCTGGGGGTCGACCCGTTCTCCATTTTGGGTGCGCCTTCCCCCCAGGCGCAACGAGACACACCCACAGCCAAGTGGATTTTTCGGGCGGGCCCCTCGTGGGAGAACCCGCCGACCCCGACGAGAGCACTTTGGCTGTGGTTGTGGTCGATTTGGCCGTCCTGTGACGCCGCATCGACCAGAACCAGTACGAAGCTGGTTTCGGTGCTCCAGCAATTTTTATTCTGAGCAAGCCATCCCACAGGATGTGTCCCCGATGTGGTTGTGGTCGCTTGCTGTCTCCGCATTGATGCGGTTCGCGTCCCTTGCAATCAAAAACTACGGTAGGTTCTCGTCGTGACGAGTGGCGGCGACCTCGCAGACAGCCTTAAGCGTTGAATGCTGCTGGCGACCCTGAATTGGTCGATATTGAACGATCTGACGTGTCGGAAATGGCCGATCGTTCGAAGTTGAATGACCCCTGCGGTGTCAGGAACCAAAGCCAGGATCGACACGACGCGAACCCGTGGTACAGCAGCTTCGTGTCGTGTTGATGCGGCTCGTGCCCTCCCAAAGAATTGGCATCCCAGAGGAGAGGGGAAGCTCGGGAAGACGTCCCGAGGGGCTATTCGGCTGCACCACCATCGAGGATGGGGCCCCCTCTATCGCATTCCCTGGTCTCGGGCTCAAAATTTCGGGCCCAGTGGAAGACCCCAGCCACAATGTCGAGGCGGGGCCGCCGTACCTTCCGTTATTATGTAGGTTCGTGTCGCGTTGCCGCGGCAGCGATATTGGCGCGGGCGGTCAAGGTTGAACGCCGCCGGCGGCCCAGAGCCGGCCAATGTTGAGCGATCCGGCGATCGAAGAGTCGAAGAAGTGTCCAAGGCTGAACGATCCACGCGGCGCCCAAAGCCAACGCCGAAGTCGTCACGACATGATCTTGTACCTTCCTGACCATTTTTTCTCGGCGGCCCGCAGAGCAGGGGGGGCGAGGGAGCCCGCCTTATGAGCAGGCTCTCTGGTGCTCGCGAACGGGTATTTTCTGGACATTGGCCGAAAACTGCCATTTCAGGGCATCTGTCTGGCACTGCGGCGTGGCCCACTTCGGGAAGGGTTGGGCTCGCTGGGTCACTGGCCAACGCGCCCGTCAGTGGCGTCCCCGGCAGAGGGGCGCCTTCCAGGAAGCCGCAGGGCTTCTGGGAGGCCCCGCCGCCCTGTGAGAGGGGGCTGTGCATTCCCATGTCTCCCCTCGTCGCGCCACTGATGCCTCGCGCCGCGGGCAAAAAGTTGCGGCGCAGGGGTCGTGATGGCCCTCAGCCGCAGGGGCTCCTCGCCGGCCCACGTGGCGGCTGAAGAACGATCGGGCGAGGAGAACTGTGCACATGCACCAATCCCGGCAAGACCCATCCTTGACCCAGGATCGGTGCATATGCCTTTCTGGCCAAGGTAGGAGGGCGTATGCACCGATCCTGGGCTCAGGATGGGGCTGGCCAGAGTCGGTGTATGTGCATAGTTCTTTTTCCTCTACACGAGACGGGATGGGAAATCGATCCTTGGGAAGGGGTCCAGATTTTTGGGGGTGCCCCACTGTGAAGACATCGCGCCGTCGTCCTTCTGGGGTTCGGCAATTGTTGCGGAGCCAGGGTTTCGCCCGCACTGAGAGAATGTTTCACGTCGGCGGCTAGGCAGAGTAACTGCGCTGGCAGAGGGCTACGTAGACGGGGGTACCGTTGTAGCGACTTGCGCCACCATGCAGCAGCAGGGGACAAGGCAGGGGGAACGCCCGAAAGAGGGGGAGGGAGGGGAGCGAGGCCGCTCAGGGGGACGGGTAGCGCCCCGAGCGTGTGGCGCGGTCGACCCCGCTCACGTACGCCCCTGACTCGGAGCCCTCTGCGGACATGTTGGCGGCTCGCGAACTCGAGTCAACCGTCAGCCGACGCTGTGGTTCCGACGACCTCTGGGGCCGCATGCGTTCCGCAGACCTCCTGGCAATCTGCAAGGGGAGGGTATCGTAGTAGTCATAGTCCGTGAGTGTAGAGAGAAGGAGGCTCAGGAACAGGAGCAGGAGGAAGAGGAGGAGGAGGAGCAGGAGCAGGAGCAGGAGTAGGAACAGGAGCACGAGCAGGAGCAGGAGCAGGATGACATGGAGTATCCCTTGCCATCGGCCCCAGGCAATGACCACATATCGGAGCACGCCGTGGCGAGAGTCGCGCCGCCACAAACATCATAATGTTTGAAGTATCCGTCTGAGCACTCCGTAGAGCTTGCATCTGGAGTTCCAAGAGTCCTGCTTGCTTAGATATCCTGACGCCACACTTGGCGCCCGAACAACAACGCAATGACAAATGCATGCTGTAGGGATCCCGCCGCATGCTTGCTGCTGCGCCTCAACCACCGGATTGCCCGAATAGTTATGCAATTCTAGCATTGGTTTGCAAGTCCATTTCGTGAGGCGGAATATTTAGTAATTGCTTTAGGGAAACAGTTGCATCTACCATCCTCGTTGAACAAATGACCCATGCGACGGGCAATTTGGATCCACGTGACCATCACACGAAAAATCTGGTTCAAATGGACCAGTGCTTTCGCATGCAGAAGGACAACGTCAGGCCTGGGGACGTATATGCTGCAAACTATGTGTTGTAAGCTATGCGGTCTGAACTAGATGGTGCAAACAGACACACGCAAATAGACATAGCCTCGCCCTCACTAACACGCGAACGGCTGCTAGCCAGCGTTGGCCCGTGCACCGACGTTAAAAAAGAGCTCTCCAAGCTCACTAGGGATGGCTCCACAGGCTCCCCATGACCCCAAAACGACACAAGAGAGTCTCCCAAAGAGGACCCCCAGCTGATTCAGATCTGCACACCACTCGACGAATTTGCTTTGGTCCGGGGCATTCCTGGCATTCCCAACTCCCTTTTTCGGTCGAAGATGGTTCCAAACAGTCTCGGTTAGACGACGGGCGTCTAAGGAGGGCCCTGGAGGAACCCGATTGGGTCCCGATGAGCTCTCCGAACAGCCCCATCCCAGGAGGCCCCGGATGGCTCGAAAACGGCCTACTTTGTTTCGTTCCCTACTCCGTTGTTCCTCCCTCCGCCCTCCCCATGCGTTGCCCTTGTCCCTGTCCTCCTCCAACGTGTATCGTCACACACCCGTCACCCCTCCGTCCCATTCGATCTTCCCCGTTTGTCCCCCATTACGTGAAACAGATCCGTCTGGTCGCACTTGCGACTCCCAGCCCAATTTACCTAACAGCTTGTTCTGATAGGTTTCTAGTGGTGTCAAAAGAGAGCAGCAGATGACTCCACAGGGGGGTCTGGGCGGGTGCCGGACAGGGTGCCGCAGAAGTCGTTTTAAGCAAACAGTCACACACTTCGTGCTCTTCGACCTCCCAGAACTCCATTCCCGGGCCACATTCTGAATGCCCGGAGCCAACTGTAGGCCACTTCGTGCTCTTCGACTTCCCAGAACTCCATTCCCGGGCCACATTTTGAATGCCCGGAGCCAACTGTAGGCCACTTCGTGCTCTTCGATTCCCAGAACTCCATTCCCGGGCCACATTTTGGATGCCCGGAGCCAACTGTAGGCCACTTCGTGCTCTTCGATTCCCAGAACTCCATTCCCGGGCCACATTTTGATGCCCGGAGCCAACTGTAGGCCACTTCGTGCTCTTCGAGTTCCCAGAACTCCATTCCTGGGCATGATTTTGAATGCCCGGAGCCAACTGTAGGCCACTTCGTGCTCTTCGAGTTCCCAGAACTCCATTCCCGGGCCGCATTTTGAATGCTGAGGCAGGCTGATGCTGAGGCTGAGGCTGAGGCTGAGGCTGAGGCTGAGGCAGGCTGATGCTGAGGCAGGCTGAGGCTGAGGCTGAGGCTGAAGGCTGAGGCTGAGGCTGAGGCTGAGGCCGAGGCTGAAGGCAGACTGAGGCTGAGGCTGAAGCAGGCTGAGGCTGAGGCTGAGGCTGAGGCAGGCTGAGGCTGAGGCAGGCTGATGCTGAGGCAGGCTGAGGCTGAGGCTGAGGCTGATGCAGGCTGAGGCTGAGGCAGGCTGAGGCTGAGGCCGAGGCTGAAGGCAGACTGAGGCTGAGGCTGAAGCAGGCTGAGGCTGAGGCTGAGGCAGGCTGAGGCTGAGGCAGGCTGAGGCTGAGGCTGAGGCTGAGGCTGTGACTGCGACTGCCGTTGCCGCTGCGACTGTCATCGCGAATGCGACTACGACTGCGAGAACAGCAGAATTCTACAACTGGATTTTCATCTGAATATTAAGGGGAATGCTTTCAGATATGCTTCTACACATCGCTGTTAGGTTGCTTTGCCGGGATAATTTCCAGGATGCCCCTCCCTGCGCCGTCTGAGTTTGTGTTGTTTTGTGTGCTCAAACTGTAGTGCTTTATGCTCTGAACTGACCTGGTGCACACATTCGTGGGCACTTACATGCTTGCAGCTGCCAGTGGATGGGTTTTGCTAGAAAGATGCGGGCGCGCGGGCAGCGTACGTGGAACTAGTATAAACGTACATGTAGACATGTCAGTCGAGCTGTGTTCGTTGGGATTTCTCGGTTGCGGCTTGCCTATGCTCATACACATCGCCATGGGCCGATGGGTTGAAGACCAGGGTTGTTTTACATGGTCGTACGTGATGAGCCGCTTGCCAAGGGGGTGAGGTAGACGCCGCACGGACAATACAGAGAGCGCCCTCTTTCTCCATTTCATTGGTTGCCCAGATCGGAGGACATTCCTATCTGCATCCATTCCAAATTCCCCTTCGTATTCCCCTCCGCTGTCCCGCCTCGTCCTCCACCCCCTGTTCTCATGAGCTTCACTGATACCTCCACCACCTTTCGCGGTGCCCCGCCCAGGGGTGCCCCGACCAGTTCGGAGGTCACGCGGCTGGCACGTGGCCTGAGCTTGCGATGCACCTGTCGGGCTTCTTTGACTGGGCGCAGGAGATGCTGCCCAAGTACTGCGACCGGGAGCTCTCGGTAACGACGGCCAAGTTGGAGCCCCGGGCGCGGGGCAAGGGCGGCCGCATGTGCCGCAAGCCGCTGATGATCCAGGTGTCTGGGCCGCCTTAAGAAGGCCAGAGCAGATGGGGTCGGCGAGGACAACCGATTCTCGCCACCCCGATCATGCAATGCAGCCGCCGATGTTGTGTTAGTCCCTCCGACACCATGTGTTGCGGCTCCATCTGGAAGACCTGTGAGATGAGGGGGCCCCGAGTGGACTTGCTCGCCAGGCCAGGCATATGAGCAACTCGGCTCCCCAGTCTGCGTGGCAGCCCTCGCAGTACGAGCCCTCGCGAAACGCGTCCTCTCGAACCCCGTGTGAGTTCTAGTGCGCACGCTTCCTCGCTCTCTGGGAAACTCCAGCCGACCACCGTGCCGATCCAGGGCCCAGGCTGGCCCCGGCAGGCTCGGGGAGGTGGTCGGTCGGCGCCCCCCGAGGCGTCGCCCCCGAGCCCTGGCGTCCGCCGATGTGGCTTTCGTTCCAGCCGCGGCCCTGGAGAGGTCCCGACCTCTCCCTCGTGCTCCTCCTTCTCCTCCTCCTCCTCCTCCTCCCTCCCTCTCCTCCTCCTCCTCCTCCTCCTCCTCCTCCTCCTCCTCCTCCTCGCTCCTCCTCCTCCTGTTCCTCTTGCTCCTCCTCCTCCTCCTCGTCCTCCTCCACCTCCTCCTCCTCCCTCCTCCTCATCCTCCTCCTCCTCCTCCCCCGCTTTCGCCCCGGATCCACCCTCGATGGCCCAGGGGCCCGAGAAGCGGCCCCCGAGGGCCAGACTCGAGGAAAGCCCGCGGCTGGCAGAAGCCATGCCGCCAGAGCTCTGGGCCAGGTCCCCTTCTCGCCCGCGGACAACGCGGCGAGGTGCCTGCGCGCCGCCGTCTGGGAGGGCACGCTGCTCCCGGAGCTCGCCCGAGCCGCGCGGCTGGCGCACAGAGCCGTGGCCGCCGGCGGCGGCCGCAGCAGCGCCGCGGCCGTGCGCGCGCTGTTCGCGCCCGCCGGCGCGCCAGGGGACGCCCAGGGAAGAAGCACGGGGACCATGACGAAGATGTCACGGGATTTTGTCGATGCCAATCTTGGTCAGGGTCCATGTCGGCCGTCGCCCATTCGCGAGGATGTTCCACGAATTTGCCGCTGTCGGAGGTCGACGGTGGCCAAGATTGACGCGAGGCTTCCGCGTTCGGTCCTTGTCATGGCCCCCCTTTTCCTCACCCACAGGACGAGCCTGCGGCAGGGCCGCGGGACCCGTCCCCGCCGGACACGGGGCCCGGCGAGCCCCAGGACTGCAGGGCCCATCTCGGTCCGATTCGCCATCGATTCTCAGAAGAGGGGAGGGTAGCAGTACCGCTAATCGAGTGCCCTGGATATGAAAGTATACCACCCGTCCGTGTACGACTGACAGTTTCTTGGTCGGGGAGGGGGCGGCAAGGTCGAATTCGATTATCGCGGGGGAAAGTTACGAATCGGAGTTGCTATCCTCTCAATGTCGAGTCGCACGGGTTCCTAAGGATTATGTATATTTCCTTGCGATTCCTCTTGGATGTCCTAAGGCACCCCATGTATGTCCTAAAGGAATCCGATGGATTTCCGACGGAGTCCTATGGATGTCCTAAGGGATCTTATGGATGTCCTAAGGGATTCTATGAATGTCCTGGGGGATCCTATGGATTGCCTCGTCATCATCATCTCCATCATTATGCTGCGATCTTCAGGAAAACGTCTCTCATCCCCCCTGGACCCCGAACCCAGTCATCCCCAGGGGATCCATGTCAGGAGCACAGGGTTGCCCTTCTCTCGATCTCGCCACGCGGGGCCTCTGGGGAGGCCCTCGTCTCCCCCGTCCGACACGGGGCGCGGGGAAGCCCCAGGGCTGCCGGGCGGGACATCCCAGCGACCGCGCGGACGCTACGCGCGCCCTCACGGGCGCGCGCCCTCACGGGCGCGCGCCGGGCCGGCGGCCCCCCCAGCGGGCAGGTCGGACGGGCGGCGCGGCACGCGTCCCCGCCCTGCACGGGGCCGGGCGGGCCCCAGGACTGCAGGAACCAGCTCGCCCCGAGTCGACGTCGATTCGGCCTCGTGTCCGAGCGTTTTCGTCTGCTCCTGGAGGTTATCTTGCTTCCGGATGCGTTCCAGCAGCTGCGCCTCGCCGAGAGCGTTCTGGGGCTGCCGGGATTGCTCTGGACGGCCGCCCGAGACCTGAGCCATGGCCCGGAAACCGATCGCAGGTCCCACTTCGATCCGATCGATCCCATTCGATATCGATCACAGCCGCGCCCGTGCCCGATCCGTTCCCGAGGTGCCCACGGCCCGATGCGCCCCCGTGCTTCCACGGCGTTGCTGTGACTGTCGGTGTCGCCGCGGATGTTGTCCGTCTGGGACCGTGCCCCGTGCCCCCCGAAACAAATGTGGCCCATCATCGGTGCTGGACGTGATCTGTCTCTGGGTATCGCCCCCCATGGTGTGTTCCGCCCCCCGTCTGGGCCTGCCAAGCACGCCTCGTCCAGGCCCGATTCGCGGGGCAGGAGGAGCTCCAGGACATGCCAGCCACACTTTTTGGGAACGCCGATTCGGCCGTGGACTGGACGCGGATGCGGCTCGGTTTCGTGGACTCGACGGGGATTCGACACGGGTGCAAGGCGAATAGTGACGCCATGGGGCAGACTCAGGCCCCCCGAATACACATTTTGTTGCTGGAGTTGTGCTCCCGACCCCCTCTGGGCATCGGTTTCGACGATTCCTCCCTCGCCGACGCCCTCAAGAAGGATCACTGGCATAGACTTGAACGCTGGACCCCCTCCCCTGACGGCGCCTCTGGCACCGCCCAGGTGCGCCCAGCGCGCCGGAGGCCCCATCTGCCGGTGTGGTGACCGCATCGGTGTGATGAGTCGGTGGAGATTCGGGGTCACCGCACCCAGCCACGCGCAGAAAGGGGTAGGGGGAAGGGAGAAGGCTTCTTGGAAGCACCCTGCTTCTTAGACTGCGCGAGCCCTTGTTTGTAGATGTAAGGCTGGCGCCTTCTAGGAAGCAGCCTCCTTGTAGGAAGCCTTCCCCCCTCCCCCTGCCCCCTTGTGCGCGCCGCCAACTCACGGTTTTGGGACTCGGGTCGTTCTCCGAGGATGTCTCGGGCGATTGGGGCCTCCGAGGTCCCAAGACTGCGTGGTGACGGACCCTGCGGTGAGGCCTCTGCGGATCTCGAGGTCACCGCCGGGTCTGTCACAACACGGTTTTGGGACCCCTACGCCAGGGGACGGGGTCAGCGCCGAATCAGGAAGTACGCGCGGAACTCCGCAAGTGTTCTGGATGTGCTTGCAGTGGTTTGCAAATGCACCCGTGGGAGGGCCCGTCTTGTCGGCGATCTCACGAGAGGGGTATTCGAAGACAGCTTGCCAACATTTTATGTTCATTCAGACCTCCGACAACTCGATGTGATAGAGTCTCGTACACCCTGTCATCTCGACCCTTTCCCTGACCTGAGGCCGGCTTCTCATCCGAAACCGATTCTTGACGGAACGTTTTGGAACTTTGGAGCGGCCGCGGCTCCCGATGCATCCCCCGACCCGCAGGTTTTTATAGAGTCCCCATTCGCCTTCCTGTCTCGTCGTCGTATAGAGATAATTTGTTCTGGAGTCTTATCCATAGGGGGGTGGGGGCCGGGGAACGCTGACAGAATTTCGGGGTGGGGCACGTCGGGACGGGGGTGGGCTGCAATCGCTATAGTGTGCGCGCGAGCACCAGCATGCGGGGGGGTGGGGATCCAGGCCCCCCTCCCACGACGTACGATCGTTGCCGTTACCTGGGGTGGAGGTACGGCCTGGGCAACGACCGTTGTATGCCATCGGAAAACATATGCATATAAAGACACATATATACATATATGCACAAATGTACCTACCTACCTACCTACCTACCTACCTACCTACCTACCTACATACATACATACTTACGTACGTACGTACGTACATACATATACACATACATACGTACATACATGCATGCATGCATGCATGCATGCATGCATCCACCAATACATCCATCCATCCATCCATCCATCCATCAATCCATCCATCCATACATACATACATACATACATATATATATACTTACATACATGCATGCATATATACATGCATACATACATACATACATACATACATACACACATACATACTTATAGACCTACATACATATACACATATATAGATATCCATAAATTCATCCAGCCATCCATACATATATACACATACATACATACACACATGCATGCATGCATGCATGCATACCTGCATACATACATACATGCATGCACACATACATAAGTACGTAACCAATCCATGCATATAATACACACATACATACATACATGCATGCATGCATGCATGCATACATACATGGATACGTACACACATGCACACCTACACACAAACACACACACCATATATATAGTTGTGTGTGTCTGCGGGCCGGAGATTCGATGTGTGTGTGCGAGAGTCCTTACAAGTCTGAGTGGCCGCGCAATTGTCTTCGCACGTGTATGCATGGATCAGGACGTTTTGCTGACACCAGAGTTCGCTCAAGAAGATCAGGAATTCGGACTGGACCGTGGGCGCTTTGATGCCTCCTGTCTTCGTAGCATGTGGATGGGGGCGGGGATTGTTGGTTAAGAAAACCCTTCAAGCGAAGTCCATGTCTGTAGCCTAGAATTCTCTGTGAGTCTTAGCAGGGGCGTCAGCAGCACCGCCCCCCCCAGCCGTGGCCGGCCGGCAGGAAAGCTCCGGCGTGCCCCTCGCGAAGGGCGGCTGCGCGCGCCTCGCCGGCAGAGGGGCCGCCGACGGCGCCGGCCCGCAGAAGGCGCGGCGGCGCGCACGTCGAGGGGGAGTAGATAGGGCGAGGGGGTGGGCCTCCTGCCGTCGCAGGCGATGCCTCGCCGCGCAGAGGGGGGTAGGCACAGGGAGAGGGAGGGGGGAAGGCTTCTCAGAAGCACCCCTGCTTCTTGGAAGGCGCGGGCCTGGTCTAGAGATGTAAGGCCCGTGCCTTCTGAGAAGCTGCCTCTTTCCAAGGAGCCTTCCCCCTCCCTCCACCCCCCTGTGTGCGCCGCCAAGGTTCGAGGGAGCGCCAACAACAAGAAGGGGCGAGTTATCCTGGCTTGCGCCTATAAGCCCAGCTACGAGTGTTCTAAGAACCTCGTTGTGATCTGTACGAAGTGCTCCGAGTACAGGTCTGGCTCAGACTGTCCTGTTTTCATGCACGTATGTATTCAGAGCAGTATTTTTGCTATTGGACATCTCCTTGTTCTAAAGAACAGCGGGGTAGGCCTGGCTCTGGAATGCCGGGACGGTTGGTCCCTGCTCAAAACATTAAGCCACACGCAGAGGGCGGTAGGACGGTTTCATTGAAGCAGCCCTGTTTCTTAGAAGGCCTGGACTTTGTCTATAGGTGTAAGGCTGGCACCCTGTAAGGATCAGGCTTTTTGTAAGAAGCCTTCCCCTTTCCCTACCCCCTTGTGCACGCCGCCACAGCACGGATTATGGAAGGCGAGGCGGCATTGGCCTCATGTGTTGGGGGTGCCTTCCCCAATCCATGGATGGGGCGCCCACGCGTCGGATCCACGGATCCCTACTCCATGTCAGCGTGCGCCCGATGAGTTTCGGGGAGAGAAGGCCAACCCAGGCAAGTCGACCGAGGAAATTTGCATCGGGTCACTCGACACTGGTATTCGAGTGTGCTGGTGCCGTCCGCGTTCGGTTTCGCTTATCCGCGCGCGTTTCGTCGAATGCATTCGGTTGTCTGTGGACGTCGATGAGCTACCCCGCGGGGATACACCCCCAGGGGGCTAATCGGACGCACCCTATATCGAGGATGGGCACCAACATTTTGGGTCCGGTCGAAATTCACCACAAAGTCGGGGATTGGGGTCGACATACCTTCCGTGATAAAATCGATTCGTGTTGTGTCGACGCGGCTCCGACCCCAGCGCGGGCGGTCAAGGTTGAGCGCCGCCGGTGGCACATAATCGGCCAATACGGAACGAGCTGGCGATCGCAGGTTGAAGGTTGAATGTTGAAGGTCTGGCGATCGAACAGTATGGTTGAACGATCCACGTGCTATCAGAAACCAGCGCTGGGGCTGTCATGACACGAACCTGTCGCAAGCAGTCGGGGAGCTTCGAAGCAGGCGAGGAGCTTCTCAGAAGCCCTCCTGGTTTCTAAGAGGCCTTCTTGAAGGCCTCCAGACTCCGGACCCTTCCAAGAGGACCCCTTCCTTCTGAGAAGCCGAGCGCCTTTCAGGAGGCCCCCCCCGGTCGCCCTACCCCATCGTGCGCGTGGCCGGACAGAAGCGGCGGCGGATTTCCGCTATGCGCGAGGCCTACCCGGTGGTCTTCGAGGATCAGCATGAGAAAAGACAGGCTTCAGGAGCGTGATTCTGTCTGCGTTTGTATGTTTCGCCGTCCAAGAGCAATCCTGGACAACAGCCTGGCTCTGGGGAAAAGTTCGAGAGGCCAGGGGCCCCGAGACTCTTAAAATATCGCGTCGCCGGAGGTCCCAGAGCGGTTCCTGGAGGACAGGGGTTCTCGAGCTGTTGTCGCCGTGTGCGGCCTCGGGCCACTCGCTGGGCCCCTGGTCCGTGGACAGAAGGACTCAGGGTCAGTGTGTTTGGAGGCCTCCCAGATGAGCGACGCAGGACGACGGGCTCGGTTGCGCCGACATTGGCGCGAAAGCTGCTCGCGTAAGGTCGCGCGTCAGCGCCCTCGTCTCAACTGTGGCGTGCCGCGCTGGCGGCCCGCGTAAGCCGCGGCGAAAGGTCGCTACGTCATCTCGCGCAACACCCCCGGTTCTCTTCGTCACTCAAATACGGCCACAGTAGATCGTGTCGCCCGATCGCGCCAGATCGCCGATGTGTCGACGATGCCCTCATTATCTTACCCCATCCGCTCTGGCCCAACTCGTCAGGCAGGCCTAAAATGAGGATAAATCGCTCCAGAGCGTTCTGGAACGCTCTCAGCGCATTGTGGAGTGCGCTGGAGCTGCCGCGGCGCCAGATGCATAATCCAGACTCGATTAACCTCATTCGAATGTGCCCTGACCCTGCCGTCGTCTGAGTTTTCTGGGAGGTGCAAACAAGTGTATCCACACGGGATCTGGGACCGTTTCCGCCAGGACGCCCCTCTCCCCACGGCAGGAGGAGAGGGACCCGGTCGCCGCCGCGCTGGAGGCGTCTTCGTGCCCCTCCCAGCCGCACGGGGCCGCACCGGTGCAGCCCAGGCGGGGGATCGGCGACGGCAAGAGGCACCACCCAAGTCTCACCAGACCCCTCAAGATTTTGACACAATCAGTATTCACATGCATTATACATTGATAGATACTGATGTAAAGACTGATGCGTTGGATTCCTCTTTTGACGTGCGAGCCTGGGAAGTCGGCAATCGGGAGACAGGGCAGACCGTGAACTCGGGAGCCCCGCAAGCCAGGAAGTCTTGAAGTCTTGAAGTCCCGACGAGGACCTGTTTTTTGTTCAGGCCTCGCTGGGGCTGGCGTGGCTGTTCATGCCCCAGCAGCACGGACGACACCCCAGTCCCCTGTCCATGACAAGGTTTCGGTTTGTTTTTTCTGGTTGCCCGGGTGGAGGAGGAGGAGCAGGAGCAGGAGCAGGAGCAGCAGGCAGAGGAGCGGAGCAGCAGCAGCCGCAAGGGCGTCGTTGGGCACAGATCTGCGGCGGCTCACAACAGATCGTCCGCCGATGTCTCCCGATTCCTTCATTTCTATGGATGTCCGTTGTGGTTCCAGGCCCGTCACAAAAGCAGCCCACGGTTCGAAACTGGATGATCGAGACAGCTCCTCACCAGACGTGTTGAGAACGCCGGAGGGCTGGGAGGGAAGAGAAGGAGGAGGTGCAGCAGCATAAGGAAGAGAGGGGGCAGGGCAAAGAGTAGGGGGGAGTAGGAGGGAGAAGGGTGAGGGGATGAGGGGGACAGGGATGGATGATGATGACGAGGAGGGGTGCGAGTAGAAGCAGGTCCGGGAGGAGCAACAATGCAATAGCTAGAACGGGAAAGGGAGGAGGACAAGAACATCGGAAGAGGAAGGAGAACAAGCAAAAGGATCAGAGACAAGCAGAAGGACAAGCACAAGGAGGATAAGCAAAAGGCAGGAGGGAGGGAGGATGAGGACAAGCAAAAGGATGGAGAGACACGAGGAAGGAGGAGCACACATGAAGCATGCTGAGGAGCAGGACCAGGAGGAAGAGGACGGGGAGGGTGATAAGGATAAGGATGAAATATTGAGTTGAAGGAGGAGGAGGATGAGTTGAAGGAGGCGGAGGGAGGAGGAGGAGGAGGAGGAGGGAGAAGGCAGGAGGAGGAGGAGGAGGAGGAGGGAGGAGGAGAAAGAGGGATGAGGGAGGAGATGGGAGGAGGGAGGAGGAGGAGAAGGAGGAGGAGGAGGATGAGGAGGAGGTGGAGGCGGAGGAGGCCTGCCTCGCGCGGCGCTCTCGTGCGCCGCGCCAGGCCCGATTTAGGAGGAGGACTCCCGTGTTGCTCAGCCAACGATAATCGACCGCAGAGGTGGGAGGAAACAGGAGGAAGAGGAGGACTTCCGTATTTCCTCTTCCTTCTCCTGCGTCTTCTTTTCTCCTTCTTCGTGTTTGTTTGTCTGTTTGTCCCTGCTTCGCTTCTGCACGTTAAAGTGCGTGCGCCGCCGGTGGCCCTTGGAGCAGTGCTCCAGGGGGCACCTTGCCCTAGTTTGATCCCCTGGGGTTGGAGGCTTCGTCAGTACGACGATGCAGCCACCATCAACCGGACAGGGCTAGGACGATAATGGATCCGTTCGAGAGTTTCCCAGAACGCTCTCAGAGCGTTTTGAAAAACTCTGAGAGGGCCGCGGCGCCCGAGACATCCTCCAGAGCCGCGAGATCTGAGAGATTATTTGGTTTATCCTCACCCGGCTTGACCCTCGTCATTGTTTCGTTTACCTCAACATGCATCAACGATGTTGCAATACACCCTCCCTCCAAGTTCCCTCTTCACAGGGCCCTGCATGATTTTGTTCTGTGCGGGGAAGTGCCCTCTAGGCAGACAAAAGGCCTGGGATTGTTTGTCAATCGTGCCAGAGCGCCGCTCCTGGGACCTCAACGCGCCGCGGATCAAATTGACTGTTTCGTCCTGGCAGTCCCAACTCGTGCCAGAGCACCACTCGTGGGACTTCAGAACCGCGAATTGACGTCACTGTGCGCCCTGGCCATTCCAAAACGTGCCAGTACGCCATGCCTGGGATTTTGACGACACGAATAGGTGAAAGTGCTGCAGACATTTGAAGCGAATGTGCGCGGCGCGAAGGCGAGAGCCATATATTGAGCAGGAACCGCCCACCATCCTTGGCACCTTTGCAAACTGTTCGTGCGCTGCACAGAATCGAGAGCCACTTCTTCAGAACCACCCGTCCTCGACCCGTCAAGGTGTTGCACGCTTGTATGGCAAACGTTCGCGGCGCCATGGGGATGTCGCAATTTTAAAAATGACGTGCTCCCAGAGTCAGTCCAATTGCTGCAGATGTGTCATAAACCATTGTGCGCGGCGCGGGTTCACGAGCCGCAGTTTGAAAGCAGCACACCCTGCATCCGGGAAAGTATTGCACACCTTTATTGCGAATGTGCGCGTCCTCGAGGCGAGATCCACATTTTGACAAGGACCCGCCCTCCATCTTCGAAACTGCGGCAAATCTCGAACTTCGGGACCAGACATGGCGAGGGAGACTCAGGCGAAGCGCCCGGCCCGCCCGACCGACACGTCTCGATGTGTGACAGGGAGAAAACATTGATAATGGGAAGGAGTGGATGAGGAGGAGGAAGAGGAGGAGGGAAAAGGGGGACAGAAACAGGAGGAGTGGAGGGAGGAGGGAGGGTTGGGGAGGAAGGGGGGGTGGAGGGTGAAGGGAGGGAAGGAGGAGGTGGAGGGTGGAGCGAGGGAGGGAGGGAGGGAGGGGGCGTATGAGGAGGAGGAGGAAGGCCACGACAGGGTGAGCAGGACCCGCGCCCGAGGTGGCAGAGCCTGCGGAGCCTGCTGCGCCCCTGACTGGGCCGCGGAGCGCTCCCCTCTCTGCCCGGGCGGCACCTGTTTTTGCTGTTGAGCTCTCCTTTCTAGACGCCGAGTTGTGTTGATCCTCCCATCCAGTGCCCCTTGTACTTGCTCCATTGAAGGGCTCCTCTCGGGGCTAGCACATCACTGGGCCCGTCCCAGCCTGATTCTTCCTCGAATTTGCTCCACATCGCCTTCTCGCGACAATCAGGAATCGCGCTCTCGCTCTGGACTTTCTCATGGTTTACGTGGGAAATCGATCTTTTTCGCGAGACTTCCCAGCGATCCATCCGGGACTGACGCTTCAGCCATCCGCCCGCTCGACCCAGCCGTATTAAGGCCCACCCGCCCGGCCCGCCAGTGAAGGTCCGCCTCACCCTACCCGCCCGTCTGGTTCTGCCGCTTGTCCTCTTGCTCGTAATCACCTGCCTTCTGTTCTCTCTCTGTCTCTCTCTTGCTCTGCCTCTCTCTCTCTCTCTCTCTCTCTCTCTCCCTGTCTTGTGCTCCGTCCTTTTCCCGCCTCCTCGTCCTTTCCTTCCCATCTTCCATGGTTTTAGCGGCTGCGCCAACTGCACGTTGCTTGTATGGAAGATAAGCCCCAAAGGGGGCATGATCGAAGACGAAGATGGCGGGTTTGAGGGTTTTGGATTTACGTGTTGAACGGCACCCGAGCAGATCAGAGCGATCCCTAGTATACTGACTGTTGTTGTGGATCCCTCACGTCTACAAAAATGTAGATGCTCCCCCGTGCGCGGTCTCCCTTTTCGCTGTTCACCTGAATTGCCCCACCCGGGGGTCGCACCTAGCTTTACGTAGGCAAGTCCTGAGGCTTCAATTGGGTTGCCAGCCCCATGTTTACAGCAGCAGCGGTTCCCGCCCGATTCGTTCTCGTATCGCCACCAGTCCGCTCGAAACGTTGCCCGTGAGAGTTGACGGGGAACAGCGACGAACAGACGCAGACAGCGAAACAAAGCGGGCAACCGGGATGAAGAGAGAGAGAGAGAGAGAGAGAGCTCTGGGAGCAAAGGGGTGGTGGCTTCGGAGGGCCTCTTCGGGCCACCCCTGGGGTCCGCGAGGGGGCGAGGGGCGGAGGTCGTTGAGGCGGCAAGCTGCCTCTTGGGGCCCCCTTGGCACGCTTCTTGAATGCTGTGTTGGCTCTCTTGGGGGCCTATTGGGAGCCCTGGAGGGCCTCTGGGGCGCCTCTTGGGGCCCTCTTGGCACGCTTTTTGAATGCTTTGTTGGCTCTCTTGGGGGCCTCTTGGGAGCCCTGGAGGGCCTCTGGGGCCATCTTGGAGGCCATCGATCAGCGGAGGGGGGGGGTCCTTATTCCCCCCCCCCCCCTGGAACTCTCGAAATCGCCCCTTGGGGCTCTCGTGGGACGCTCTTGGGGCGATCTTGGGCGCTCTTGTCTGGGCCATCTTGGGAGCCTCTTCGGCCCAACTTTGCCCTATCTTTGGTCATCTTGGGGCCATCTTGAGGCCTCAAATGCGCTTCGGAAGCGGAAAGGCGAGGCAGCAACACACATTGGTTAAACCTACGTGTGCAGGATTTCGGCCTCTTCGGGGGTCTGAGGAAGTTCCGACAGCACTTGGAACCGTCTTGTTGTCCTCGTCGGGCCTCTTGGAGCTATGTTGAATTGTTGACGCTTCGCGAACCCCCACCAGCCCATCCAGCAACGATGCCCAGATGAATTGCCTCGATCAGGGGAGTGGGCAGCACACAGAGGAAGCCATTCTGAGACATCTTGGAATGGCTTGAGCCATCTTGGAGGTCATTTTGGGCTCTCCCAGGCGCTCTTGATCTCAAGCAGTGCCCCCCCCCAAGAGGCCAACATGTGGCTAAAACCTTCGTGTAATCAATGATTTGGCGTTCTCGCCGAGGCCTCTTGGAGCATCTTGGGTGACTCTTGGGGGTCTCTTGGGGCCTCTTGGGGGTCTCTTGGGGGCCTCCTGCGGGCCTCTTGGGGCCCTCTTGGGGCCATCTTGGGGCCATCTGGGACCTCTTGGGGCCTCCTGGGCGCTTCTTGGGGCCATCTTGGAGGAGATCGATCAAACAAGAGGGGAGCATGACTTTGCGTCCCCCCGCAGGAGGCTAAAATGGGGCCAACACCCTAGTAACACCCATGTTTTTGGCTTCCTCGCCGATGCCATTTTGGCACTCTTGCCGAGGCTTCTTGGAGCATTTTGGGTGCCTCTGGGGGGTCTCTTGGGGCCTCTTGGGGGTCTCTTGGGGGCCCCCAGGGGGCCTCTTGGGGGCCTCTTGGGGCCATCTTGGAGCCATCTTGGGACCTCTTGGGGCCTCCTGGGCGCTTCTTGGGGCCATTTTGGAGAAAATCGATCAAACAAGAGGGGAGCTTTACTTAGGGTCCCCCCCCAGGAGGCTAAAATGGGGCCAACACCCTAGTAAAACCAACGATTTTGGCTTCATCGCCGAGGCCGTTTTGGCATTCTTGCCGAGGTCCCTGGCGAAGACGGCTGCTCCACCTCAGCCGCATCATCATTCAGAAGCTTGCCATGGCGTTCGACATGTCATGCTGTGCACAATCTATGGCAATTCAATGTTGGACCATTTGTGCACTTTTAGACGCTTGTCGATGGCAGCTGTGCCCAATTGGTCGTGCACCAGAGATGCGCAGGTGTCAGGGTGAACCACCAGCTACTTGCTACGTCAGCATTCACAAGGTGGGCCAACGGAGTGACGCGACCCCCGAGTTCTGTGGGAATGGGCATTCGGGTCCCTTGGGGCCCATCCCGGACTCCAGCGGGGGCGTCAGGGCGGGAGGGCCTGTCAAGCCGGCCCGTCCTTATTTCTTTTTCGGCAAGAAAAGGTGTGGAAGAAACCGAGCCTCAGGAGGCCGGGTGCGTCATCGAGAACGAGTGACGGCTGGTGGCCCAGTACCCCTTGCGGGCGGGCGCCGGCCGGACGGTGATGGACAGGGTGCGCCCCCTCCGCCTTCTCCTGCTGTAAGCCGGCGCTCCTGCAAGAGGGCGCAGGGCATTGGATGCTGGAATGTTCGCGCAATTTTACCTAACATCGAAGACTGGTAGGTTTCTAGTGGGCTAAAAACAGCTCACAGATCACTCCACAGGGGGGTCCGGGCAGGTGTTGGGAGTTGCCGGGCGGGCCTGTGCCGAACTCGTTTTTCACCAACAGTCACACACTTCGTGCTCTTCGACTTCCCAGAACTCCATTCCCAGGCCACATTCTGGAGGGCCGGATGCAACTGTAGGCCACTTCGTGCTCTTCCATTTCCCAGAACTCCATTCCCGGGCCACATTTTGGATGCCCGGAGCCAACTGTAGGCCACTTCGTGCTCTTCTTCCCAGAACTCCATTCCCGGATGCCATTTGAATGGGCCACATTTTGGATGCCCGGAGCCAACTGTAGGCCACTTCGTGGTCTTCGAGTTCCCAGAACTCCATTCCCGGGCCACATTTTGAATGCCCGGAGCCAACTGTAGGCCACTTCGTGGTCTTCGAGTTCCCAGAACTCCATTCCCGGGCCACATTTTGAATGCTGAGGCAGGCTGATGCTGAGGCTGAGGCAGGCTGAGGATGAGGCAGGCTGAGGCTGAGGCCGAGGCTGAAGGCAGACTGAGGCTGAGGCTGAAGCAGGCTGAGGCTGAGGCTGAGGCAGGCTGAGGCTGAGGCTGAGGCAGGCTGATGCTGAGGCAGGCTGAGGCTGAGGCTGAGGCTGATGCAGGCTGAGGCTGAGGCAGGCTGAGGCTGAGCCGAGGCTGAAGGCAGACTGAGGCTGAGGCTGAAGCAGGCTGAGGCTGAGGCTGAGGCAGGCTGAGGCTGAGGCTGAGGCTGAGGCTGAGGCAGGCTGAGGCTGAGGCTGAGGCAGGCTAAGGCTGAGGCTGTGACTGTGACTGCCGTTGCCACTGCGACTGTCATCGCGAATGCGACTACGACTGCGAGAACAGCAGAATTCTACAACTGGATTCTCATTTGAATCTTAAGGGGAATGCTTCCAGATATGCTCCTACACATCGCTGTTCGGTTGCTTTGCCGGGATAATTTTTTTCGAACTGGACGTGGACGCTGCTGGCGCTGTGACAGTATCTGGTTCTGGTTTTGCTAAGTGCACCTCTTTTCTGGAGGAGACTTCCCGCTTTGGCATTGGTTGTTGTGCGTTCAGTGAGCATCGCTGGGCCGGCCGCGGGGAGTTTTCTCTCGATGATTGGGCGGTGTTGCACTGCGGGCCTCCAGATGGTGGTCGCCACGGCGTTGGTTTCGCCATGGACGAAGAGTGGTCGAGATTCTGGAGGGATGGAGGATCGGAGGTGGAATTTGTCTCTTCTCGTGTTCTAAGCGTCCGGCTCCTCCCTCATCGCTCTGCTGTCTACGCTCCTATTTTTGGTTCTCCTGTTGCTGAACATGATGCTTTTTGTTATGCTGATCTTGAGAGTGTTATTCAATCTACGCCTGCTTCAGATGTGTTGTATGTGATGGGAGACTTCAACGCGCGTGTGGGCTCCTCTGTTGCTGTGCCCGACGGTTTCGATCCGGTGGGGCCATGCGGTCCTGGGTAGGTAAACGAAGCCGGTCAGTGGCTCGTGGAGCTCTGCGCAGGCCATTCCCTCGATGTTGCCGACACATTCTTTCATGCGGCAGGGAGGGGCACGTGGTTCCACGTTCCGAGCAGACGCTGGTACAGCATCGATCACATTCTCACTCGTGCGCGGGATCGTCGCTCTGTCACATCGGTCATACCTCTTATTGCTGCTGAGTGTGACACAGATCATCGTCTTGTCCGGGCTCGTATTCGTCTTCCTCCTAAACGTCGTTTCCTTCCTCATTCTGGGCTGTCTCGGTGGACTCGTCCTCGTAAATTCGACGCGAAACAGCTCAAGGGGGAGGAGGTGAGGGAGGCATACAACAAGGAGGTTGCCAACAAATTGGTGGATATGGAGGTCCTGGAGGTCACGGGGGAGGTTTTCTCGGAGGTCCTTTGTAAGGCCGCCGAAAACACAGCGGGGACTATTGTGCCGTCCAGGAGGCTGGAGTGACATATTGACAACGCAGGAGAGCTCCTGAAGCTTTCCGAAGATCGTCGTGCTGCTTATCAACGCTACGTTTCTTGGCCGGGGGGCGCTGCTGTTCGAAGGGCTTATCGTAGTGCGCGCAAGCGCACTCGGGTGCGTACTCGCCAGATGCTCAAAGAATGGTGGTCTTCTGCTGCTGATGGCATCGAAAATCAGACCCGCGGTTGCGCCAGGCTAGAATTGTGGTTGGGTGTCAAACGTTTGCGCTGGGCTCTTTTTCCTGCTTCCAAATACGTCGTCATACACAGTAGTACGGGGACGGTATTGCACTCGTCAGGGGCACGTCGCGCACGTTGGTCGGAATACTTCAGGGACACATGGAACGTACCCACGAACGTCCCGCACGCCACGTTGTCCCTGCTCCAAGAGCACCCGCCCGATTTAGCTTTAGACGTTCCCCCGGGACTGTCCGAAGTGGGGGCTGCTACTAAGGCTCTAAAGGCGGGCAAGGCTGGTGGGGCGGATGGTGTTACGGCTGAATTATTGATGGGTTTGGGCGAGTTTTCCGCGGAGGCTCTCGCTACGGTGTTTCAAAACGCATGGGGGGCACCACCTACTGCCTGGAGGGATGCTTTAATCGTGCCGTTGTACAAAAGGGGAAAAAGGCCAGGGAGGATTGCGGCAACTACCGCGGCATCTCTCTGCTTAGCGTGGTGGGCAAGGTCTTCTTCCCGAGGAGCAGTGCGGCTATCGCAAGAACAGGGGCGCGCTTGACCTCATCACCCTTGTGCGTTGCACGATTGACTCTTACCGGGAGGCTGACAAAGAGATCCACGTTGCCTTTGTCGATTTGAAGAAAACTTTCGATAGCGTGAACCGCCCTGCGATGTACGAAGTCTTGCGTCGTCTCGGTGTTCCACCGTTTATGCTCGCTTCTACTCGTGGTCTGCATGATGGCCTGCGAGCACGTATTCTCTCAGAGGGCGAAATTGGTGAAGCCTTCGAGGTGTCTTCTGGCGTTCGCCAAGGTGCTGTCTGGCTCCGATACTGTTCGCCTTGTATTTTTCTGTTGACATTAACTGTTGGAAAAAGTCTCGCCCGGAGCGCTTGCGACTACTTTCTTGTGTTGATGGTCGTCTTCACCGCTCTTTCACGGGCGGCTCGTTCCCCTCCAAAGTCACAGCCGTGTCGCTGCTGGACGCCCAGTTCGCCGATGATTTGGCGGTCATGGCCGAGTCTCCCGATGACCTGTCTGCGCTGGTGGTCTCCCTGAACCTGCATTTTACACAATGGGGCCTTACGATGAGCTCGAAGACGGAATTGTTGTCTTTTGGTGCTCCTACGCAGAGTATCGATGTTGGCCCCTTCGTTGTGGACGAGGCCAACGACCTTCAGAGCGGAGGCACGGGGGCGGGCGTGGGCAACTTCAAGTACGTCGGTTGCACTTTCTCGCGCGATTCGACGATTGACCGGGAGATATCTCTGCGCATCCGTTCGTGCTGGGCGGCCTTCGGCAAGTACACGCAGTGTGCCTGGCGGGTGAAGCAGTTGAACAGGCGCGTCAAGGGCAAGCTGTGGCTCGCGGGCGTGGTCCCGGCGGCCTTGTACGGTCTCGGCGCTCTTCCTCTTGCGCCTCGTCACATTCGCCGGCTGGACCACACGCAGTATGGTATGGTGCGCAAGATTCTGGGCATGTCTCGGCAGCGGCAACACGACCAGCACATCTCGGACCGGGATCTCTGCGTGATGTTGGGGGTGCCACACATGCGGGACTTGTGCGTTTCGGAGGTACTGCGACACGCCGGGCATGTGGCCAGGCTATCCAACGACCGGCTGCCGAAACTCGCACCTTTCAGCTGGCACCCTGACCGTGCTCAGACTGCTCACTCCGCTCGCGGCACTTTCATCACGTACCGGCACACTCTCGTTTGGGCTCTCAAAGAGCGCAGGGTGCCTCTCGACAGCTGGATGGTCCTCGCCCAAGACAAGGACAGCTGGCGCAGGGACATCGTTCGGAGCACTGCTGGCTACTCTGGCGGCCTCGCGACGCCACCAACTGCGCCAGCTGGACAGCAGGAGGCCGCCTGTCCGGAATGCGCCTGGGTCGGCACCAAGAATGGCCTGCCCGTGCACTTCTGTCGGAAGCACCGGGACGCATCCGGGCTCAGCTGGGATGCCTGGTGCGACCTGGGCTGCAGGTGTGTCCAAGCACATTCAGTTGTCACATCCTGAAGGTACAGTTCGTGCTGAACCTCACGCATGCGTATGTGGCCGCACTTTCAAGACGCCGGCGTGGCTTACCAGGCACCGCGCTGTGCGTCCTGCTGTTCAGGGACAGCATGGAGGAGGCGGTGGAGGAGGAGGCGGTGGCGGAGGAAGCGGTGGTTGAGGTCAGGCACATCATCTTGTTTTCCCTTTTCCGCATTATATTGCTCATGTTCCTCATTTTCATTTTCTTATTCAGCATATTATTCGCATCGTCTTGTTTGTTCAGCGCTGTGCTGTTTACAACTGCTTACAACTTACACACGTATTGCGCACTCACTGCTTACAATTTATCATACGTATCGTGCATGCTCATCATTACTTCGTACGTGTGCAATACACCGTGGATTCGTCTTTCTGTCGTGCACTCTATTGTTCCTGCTGCTGCTCATCTCTTTCAACATATTCTTCACTGTTGTCGCATGGCACGAGCAAGGTCGGCTGTGACCCCGTGCGGGCGCCCACCTGGGTACGTTGAGGGGGGGCCAGGACCCCTAGCGGGCGCGTTCCCTCTCCCTCGGCGGGCGAGCGTCATGTTTGGCGACCTTCCTCGTGTTCCGGCTGCGGGGGCCGCCGCCGCCGCCGCCGGCGTTCGGCCTCAGCGCAGGCGCCGCTTCGACACGGACGGTGGGGATGCAGCTGCTGCTGGTGCTGCTCCAGGCGCCCAGGGGGCCCCGGGCTTCCGGGTGCTCCTGCAGGTCCGTGCCGGCTTGGACAAACACGACATGGCGCTGTCTATCGTCATGTACTTGCCAGAGGCACACCACAATGTTGTGGAGCAACACGCCAAGCAGTGGCAGGATCCCCGGGACGAGGCTCAGGGCCCGCATCCGTGGCACTGCAGCAAGGGTGACGCCCGCTTCCAGCGCATGATGCAGCTGATTGGCCAAGACTTGCAGACGGGTGTGCTGGAAATGGTCCCCCTGGAGGGCGGTGGCCTGATCGCTCCTGGCTTTGTTTCCCCAGAGGCGCTGCTGGAGGAGGTCAAAAAGGCCCCCTCGACTGGCGTGGTCGCTGTGGTCGAGATCATGAAGGGCCGCCGGGATATCCACAAGTGCCCGTTTCGCATTATCTTGTCTAGCGGCTCATGGGGCTCCCTCTTCCGCGAGTTTCTCCTGTGTCTGAAGGACGAGAGGGATGTGCCTGGCGGAGAGGCGGCGCGCCCGGACTGCTGGTCCATCCGCCGCTGGAGGCGCCAGAACAAGGGCAAGGGGAAGGGCAACAATGACACCGGCATGTAGCTCAGCTCGGGCTGCCCGCCGTGAGCATGCTGGTGCGTGCTCCCGCCGGCGGTTCCTTGCACGGCTACTTCCACGCGTCCAGCTTCGGTTTCCACGTGTGGGTCGCTAGCCACTTGTACATCGGTTTCCACGTGCATTTCGGTTTCTACGTGTCGGTCGTTTGCCACTTGTACTTCGGTTTCCACGTGTATATAGGTTTCTGCGTGTGGGTCGTTTGCCACTTGTTCATCGGTTTCCACGTGTACGTCGGTTTCTACGTGTGGGTCGTTATCCATTTGTGCTTCGGTTTCCACGTCTGGGTCGTTTTCCTTTTGTTCTGCGATATCCACTTGCGTTTCGGTCTCCACGCGTGGGTCGTTATCCACACGTGCATCGACTTTCGAGGGGTACGTCGCTGACCACCTGCGCCTTTTCCTCCACGCCGGCGTCTTTAGGCTCATGGGGAGGGCGAGTGTGCTCGGGTTTCTGGATGCATCTTCGCCCTCCCCCCTCTCCACTTTGTCACTGTTCAATATGATATTGTTGTTACTTGATGCTGTGCATGATTTTCGCCTTCATTGTTATTGTTTTTTTTTGCATTTGTACCTCGCTCGTGCTAAGCTTGTTCCACACTTTGGCGGCGGGGGGCACTCTGACCTGGCCGGCTACTTCATGCACCTTTACGGCAAGCCCGACTTCGGGCGCGTGCCGTTCCTGTTCCTGTTCCTGTTATTGCCGAGGTTTCTTGGAGCATGTTGGGTGCCTCTGGGGGGTCTCTTGGGGCCTCTTGGGGGTCTCTTGGGGGCCTCCAGGGTGCCTCTTGGGGGCCTCTTGGGGCCATCTTGGGGCCATCTTGGGACCTCGCGGGGCTTCCTGGGCGCTTCTTGGGGCCATCTTGGAGGAGATCGATCAAACAAGAGAGGAGCTTTAAGTAGGGTCACCCTGCCAGGATGCCAACATGGGGCCAACACCCTAGTAAAACGAACGATTTTGGCTTCCTCGCCGAGGCCGTTTTGGACGCCCTGACACCTCGCGAGACCCCCCGTCCAAGTCCAGGGGAGGGGGTAGGGGGAGGTGTAAGCCCCTCCCCGAAGGGGAAGAAGGAGGGGTGGAAGAGGAAACTCCCTGAACCACCGACGCCCAGAGGGCTGGTGGGATTACGTAACACCCCGCAATTGCGGATAAGAGTGAGGGGGCGGGCGGCGGCGACGCGGGCGTCGAGCCGGCGGACCTCGTGGCCCTCACGAATGCAAAAGAAGTCTGGAATTAATGCAAAAGAAGCCCGCCACAGGCGCCGAACACTTTGGGTGGATCGCGGGGTGGGTCGCGGGTGGGTCGCGGGTGGGTCGCGGTGGGTCGCGGGTGTGTCGCGGGTGGGTCGCGGGTGGGTCGCGGGGTGGGTCGCGGGTGGGTCTCGGGGTGGGTCGCCAGTGGGTCGCGCGTGGGTCGCCCCACCTCTACGTGGAAGGAATTCAATTAGCCTGGCGAAAGACCCAACCATAGGAAGGAATACCGCAAATATGAATATCGTTTTCGGTGGCGCTACCTCTGGGTAGGAGAGACGCATGCGAACACCCCCACTGGGGCCTTCGGTGGAGCTCCCTATGGGGCTAACGCTGCCCTGGGTGGGGGAACCGCATGCGGGCACCCCCACTGGGGCCTTCGGTGGAGCTCCCTATGGGGCTACGGATCGCTGCCCTGGGTGGGGAAGACGCATGCGGGCACCCCCACTGGGGCCTTCGGTGGAGCTTCCTATGGGGCTACGAAGCGCTGCCATGGGTGGCAGAACCGCATGCGGGCACCCCCACTGGGACCTTCGGTGGAGCTCCCTATGGGGCTAACGCTGCCCTGGGTGGGGGAACCGCATGCGGGCACCCCCACTGGGGCTTTCGGTGGAGCTCCGTGTGGGGCCACGAAACGCTTCCCTGGGTGGGGCAACCGCATGCGGGCACCCCCACTGTGGCCTTCGGTGGAGCTCCCTATGGGGCTACGAAACGTTGCCCTGGGTGGGGGAACCGCATGCGGGCACCCCCATTGGGTCTTTCGGTGGAGCTTCCTATGGGGCTACGAAACGCTGCCATGGGTGGCAGAACCGCATGCGGGCACCCCCACTGTTGCGCACGGTGGAGCTCCCCATGGGGCCACGAAGCGCTGCCCTATGTGGGGGGACCGTATGCGGGCACCCCCACTGGGACCTTCGGTGGAGCTCCCTATGGGACTACGAAGCGCTGCCTTGGGTGGGGGAACCGCATGCGGGCACCCCCACTGGGGCCTTCGGTGGAGCTCCCTATGAGGCCACGAAACGCTGTCCTGGGTGGGGGACGCGCATGCGGGCACCCCACTGGGGCCTTCGGTGGAGCTCCCCATGGGGCTACGAAACGCTGCCCTGGGTGGGGGAACCGCATGCGGGCACCCCCACTGTGGCCTTCGGTGGAGCTCCCTATGGGGCTACGGATCGCTGCTCTGGGTGGGGAAACCGTATGCGGGCACCCCCACTGAGGCCTTCGGTGGAGCTCCCTATGGGGCTGCGAAACGTTGCCCTGGGTGGGGGAACCGCATGCGGGCACCCCCATTGGGTCTTTCGGTGGAGCTTCCTATGGGGCTACAAAACGCTGCCATGGGTGGCAGAACCGCATGCGGGCACCCCCACAGGGGCCTTCGGTGGAGCTCCCTATCGGGCTACGAAGCGCTGCCCTGGGTGGAGGAACCGCATGCGGACAGGAGGAGGGGGGGGGGGGATAGGGGGGAGGAGGAAGGAAGGAAGGAAGGAAGGAAGGAAGGAAGGAGACGCGGGGCGCTGTCTCTTGAAAGCGAGGACCCAACACCACAGGATGGTTGGGAAAAAAACAGCCCGCCGCAGGCGCCGAACATTTTGATTTGTACACTTAACGCGGTTTGGGTCGCGGGTGGGTCGCAGGTTATCCACCTGGAACGACCTGGAATGAATGCAATGGACCAGGTCGCGGGGTGGGTCGCGGGTGGGTCGCGGGTGGGTCGCGGTGGGTCGCGGGGCGCGGGTCGCGGGTGGGTCGCGGTGGGTCGCGGGTGGGTCGGGGTGGGTCGCGGGTGGGTAGCGGGGTGGGTCGGGGTGGGTCGCGGGTGGGTCGCCGGTGGGTCGCGGGTGGGTCGCCGGGGCGTTTCGGGGTGTGTCGCGGGGTGGGTCGCGGGTGGGTCGCAGGTGGGTCGCCGGTGGGTCGCGGGTGGGTCGCTGGGGCGTTTCGGGGTGTGTCGCGGGGTGGGTCGCGGGTGGGTCGCAGGTGGGTCGCGGGTGGGTCGCGGGTGGGTCGCGGGGTGGGTCGCGGGTGGGTCGCGGGGTGGGTCGCGGGTGGGTCGCGGGTGGGTCGCGGGGTGGGTCGCGGGTGGGTCGCGGGGCGGGCCGCGGGCGGTACGACAACAACAACAACAACAACAACAACAACAACAACAACAACAACAACAACAACAACAACAACAACAATATCAACAACAACACCACCATCAACAATCATTTTAATATTGTTCGCCCTTATACGCTCGAGTGTCCAATAACGCGTATTTCCCAAACCGTCGATACCCGCCCTCCTCGTCTTCGATCGAGCCACTTTTGGGGGGTAGACCTTTCTTCCCTGCAGGCCAGGCCCCGGCAAGCGGCGGGGGGGGCGCGGACCGTCGGCCTGGCCAGCGGCAGCGCTGATCGGCGGGGCGGCCGCGGACCGTCGACCCGACCCCAAGAGGGACGGACAGGGGACCGACTACGACGACGACGACGACGACGACGACGACGACGTCGAAGACGACGGCGACGACGACGACGACGACGACGAGCGAAAGCGAGAGCGAGAGAGAACTACAGCAGGGCCACGAAGGGCACAGCGGGGACACGAAGGGACTGCGTTTGGGCCACGAAGAGCGCGAACGAGCGGGGGCCACGAAGGGCAGATAATGCGGGGCCACAGAAAGCAACTATGGGGCCAACGGGCGCGACTCCTAGATGCCTGGGTGTCGGGAGCGCGGCGCTTGGGCAAATAGCAGGAAATTCCAACGCAAGGCCATTCTTCAGTAAGTTGTAAGCAAGTCTCCAGCGAGAGCGCGACTCCAGAGCGCCGGCAGAGCGATTCCTGAATAAATTGTAAGGAAGTCCCAAGCGAGAGCGCGATTCCTGAATACAATGCGAGGAAGTCTCGGGCGGGAGCGGGGGTCCCGGCTAAATTGCAAGGAAGTCTAAGGCGGGAGCCGTTGTTGTTGTAACCGGGGGGCCAGGGGGCCAGTTTGAGCAGGAAGAGTTTCCCTGTCAAAAAACAGGGTGCGAGCGTCGAGGGGCACACCTTGATTGAGAAAAAACAGTATGCACCAGTGTGGGGGGGGGATCAACAATAATTATTCTTCAGAAATGAGAACTCAACAACAGCAACAACAACAACAACAATCATCTTAAGACTGATCGCTCTTATATGCGCGCGCGTCACTCAATATGTAAATCCCAAACCCTCGATACCCACCCTCTTCGTCTTCGGTCATACCCCTTTGGGGGCATATCTTTTTTACTCGCCACGTGTAGTTGGCGCAGCCCCTAAAACAGGAAGAGCAGGGGGAAGGAGGAAGGGAGAGCGAGGAGGAAAAGAGTGGGGGGAGGGAGCGAGGAGGGATCAAGAAGAATTATTCTTCAGTATTGAGAGTTCAGCAGGGCTCAGTTGTGAGGGAGGTCCCAGGCGGGAGCGCCGCTCCCGGAGTAATGCGCGAGGAAGTCTCAGGCGGGAGCGCCTCCGCCTGAGTAAACTGCGAGGAAGTCCCAGGCGGGGGCGGGGGTCCTGAGTAAATGTGGAGGAAGTATCAGGCGGGAACCGTTGTTGTTGTAGTCCGGGGGGCCAACAACACAGTTTGATGTTCAGTTGTGAGGGAGGTTCAGGCGGGAGCGCCGCTCCCGGAGTAATTTGCGAGGAAGTCTCAGGCGGGAGCGCCTCCGCCTGAGTAAACTGCGAGGAAGTCCCAAGCGGGGGCGGGGGTCCAGAGTAATTTGCGAGGAAGTCTCAGGCGGGAGCGCCTCCGCCTGAGTAAACTGCGAGGAAGTCCCAGGCGGGGGCGGGGGTCCTGAGTAAATTTGGAGGAAGTATCAGGCGGGAGCCGTTGTTGTTGTTGTCCGGGGGGCCAACAACGCAGTTTGATGCCCACGACTTTCTCTGATAAAAAACAGGGTACGAGCCCCGGAAGGGGCACTTCAATTGAAAAAATACAATGTCCGCCGGAGGGGGGGATCAACAATAATTATTCTTCAGTAATTAGAGTTCAACAACAACAACAACAAGAAGAAGAACCCGCATCGCGGAATGCCACTTCAGCCAGGCACCAAGGGACAGTGAATGACCGTTCGGTTCAGCCCCCTCACTCTGATATTCGGTATTCGGTTATCTTGAGCTGCCTTGGAGGCCATTCTGGAGCTTCGGAGGCCCGCTTGGAGCCATCTTGGGCAACACAGGGCCCTCTGCCACCTTACGGCCCCCGCCGACATTGAGACGCCCTGCCCTCGGCACTCAGGAATCATGCTTTCTCTCTCTCTCTCTCTCTGGACTTCCTTGAGATTCCTTGCGAATTTTGCTATCGCTCGAGACTTCCTCGCGATCCATCCAGGATTGATGCAGCAGCGACCCACCCGCTAGACCCGGCCGCCTGGGTCCGCCCGCCCTACCCGCCAGATAGCCCGACCCGCCCGTATGGTTATGCCGCTTGACCTCATGCTCTTAATTCCCCTCCTGTTGATCTCTCTCGTGTACCACTCTTGTCCCTCCCCCTTGTCCCACCTTCCCTCGTTTCCACTGTTGTAGGGGTTGCGCCAACTGCACGTGGCGGATAATGAAGATGAGCCCTATTCGGGTCACGATCGAAGACGAACAGGGTGTGTATCGACGGTTTGGGATATACATGTGGCACGCGAGCAGATAAGAGGGAACAGAGTTTAAAATATTGAACCCTCAGTTCTACATGGTATATATTGTTGATTCCCCCGGTGCCCAATGTGCTTTCACTTGGAGTGTTCCTCCCATGTCCGCACCCTGCTTCTACGGGAAAGCTTGAAGCTCAGGTCAGGTTGTTGGCCCCAGGCTTACAACACCACCAACAACAACAACGGCTACTGCACGTGGAGGACAAGGAAGATATACCCCCAAGGGTATCAAGGGATTGGGATATACATGCTTAGTGGCACGCGAGCAGGTACGAGCAAACATTCGTGTGATGATTTGTGTTGTTGTGCACGGTGGGCCGCCAGGGTTCGAGGCCCCCAGCCAGGAGTACGGGGGAGGAGGAAATACGGTCGAGGACGGGAGGATGGAGGTGGAGGTAGAGATGGAGGAGGATCAGGAGGAGGAGAAGCGGGCTTTTCGGAGGTGGATCGGTTGCAGTCGAGCTCTTCGTGGCTCTGAGGGATCATTTAGGGTTTTGCTGGTATTCCTGCGACTTGTCCTGCTGCTCTCCCGCCTCCTCCTTCTCCTCCTCTTGCCCTGGCGCCGCGCACATTCGTAATCAAACTTTGCAGGAGCTTCACGAAATGAGGGCGGTTAGTTTTGAAAACGTGGCTCTCGCTCTAGCGCTGCGCACATTCGCTGTGCAAACGTTGCAAGCGCTTCACGGATTGAGGGCGGCTCGTTTTGCAAATGTGGTTCTCGCCTCAGTTCCGCGCACATTCATTATACAAAATTGCGACAGTGTCGCAGAGTCCCAACGTAGCACAAGTGGCTTTCTGGAAGGATTCAGGATTGTGAGGTCGCAGCAGTTACTTTGATTCTCGGAGTTGACGTCCCAGGAATGGTGTTCTGGTACGGTTCAGGATCGTCAAGTCGCAACAGTCAGGTTGATCCGTGGCGCTGGAGTTACGGAAATGGTGTGTTGGCATGTTTCAGGGTCTCCAAACAGCTGCTCCCAACGAGGCAGTTCCTTCAGTGAAAATGAGCCCTTGTAAGGGCGTATGAAGAGGGAGCTCGGAGGGAGGAGTTATTCCAACATCGGTGATGGGTCTTGGGCTTGCATTGGTCCTACTCCTTCTCCTCTTCGTCCTCATGCTCCCTTCTTCCTCATCCCGCCCGGACCTACGCGCGAGCCACCCCATCCGCCCCCTCTCTGGTGCTCCTTCTGCTCCTGCTGGTGCTCTTCCTCCTCCGTCTTGGCTTCCCCTGCCTCCTCCTACAAGGGTACGGGGATATGGAGGATGAGGAGGAGGACCGGTGTAAACCCAAGAGTCATCAACGATGTTGGAATAATCCCTCCCTCCAAGCCACCTCTTCATAAGCCCCTACAAAGGCTCATTTCCATTGACGGAACTGCTTCGTTGGAAGACAACCGTTTTGGAGACCCTGAAGCATGCCAAAACATTGTTCTCGCTATTCCAACGCCACGGATCAACCTGACTATTGCGTCTCGACGAACCGCAATCGTGCCAGAACACCATTCTTGGGACTTCAGCACCCCGGAACAAGATAACTGTTGCACCCGCAGTTCCTGGAATCGTTTCATTAACCATTCATGGGGCGTTGACGCTGGGCATCCGCAAATCTCTTATATGTTGTACAACGAGTGCGCGCGGCACTAAGGCGAGAGCCACATTTTGAAAAGGAGCCGCCCTCAATCCGTGAAGCCATTTCACTTTTTCAAGAAGGGAGCGAATTTGCGCCGCGCTGAGGCGAGAGCCACATTTTGAAAACGGGTGGCCCTCAATTCGTGAAGCTCTCGCATTTTTCATAACAACGAATGTGCTCGGGAGCAAGGCGAAAGACACATTTTGAAACCCACCCGCCCTCATTCCTTGAAATTCTTGCAAATGTTTCAAAGGCGCGAGCCACATTTTGAAAACCACCCGCCCTCCATCTGTGGAACGGTTTTCAGTTTTTAAGTTTCCGTGTCCAAGGATGAGGAAGTCCCAGGCGAAACGCCCAGCCCGCCCTAAAGACTAGCCTCGGGGTGCGACAGGAAGAAGTTATTGATAAGGAAAAGGCATGGAGGGGAAGGAGGAGGACAGCAAGGTGAGTGGAAATGACGAGAAGGAAGGGACGGCGGAGGGTTGGGATGTGAGGGGGGGGGTAGGATGAGGAGGAGGAGGAAGAACGAGAGGAGGAGCCGGAGGAGGAGGAGGAGGGAACGGGCGGATTGCAACGAGCGGGGATCTATTCTGACAGTCTCTCGCGCGCAGAGGGGGCACGGGGCGAGATGGGTGACCTTGAGACAAGACTGGGAGGGGGTCTTGGACGCCGGCCTGCTTGGTGAGAGGCCTCCTCTTCTGACCTCCTCGCGTCGTCAAGAAACACAACGAAAAGTATGTGTCCAGTTTCGCCATCTGGGGGCCTTTTTGGGACCCGAGGACCGCCAAGATACGGCTCGAGATGGAAAGCCACATGGGCCCCATGGTGGAGTCCAGACCTTTGGGGAGTCACGCTGCGAACAAAATCACGCTGGGACAGAAGCCCGTGGGAAAGGGGCCAGTCCCCTTCAAAAGCAGCTCCTCCCCCCCCTTTCTGCCCGTCTGCCCCCTGCCTGTCTCATCCTCCTCCCCCTCCTCCGCTCCGAGAAGCAGCTCCTCTCTCCTCTCCCTTCCTGTCTTTTCTTTCGCTGGAGTTCAGGTTAGCCATCTACCAGACGCATGCCTTCGGCAACCAACCGCGCCAGACTCTCGAGGGCTTCGTCGAGAGCAATGGCCTCCACTTCAAATGACGACATGGGGTCCTGCATAAAAGTGCTGGCCATGCCTGTGAGGAAACGGCTCCTGCCACCCACGCCCTCTAAATGCCACGCGGCAGCCGAGCAGTTCGCCCTGGTCCCGCCGTCTGCGTGCACACGCAAATTCATATCCTCGACCCCCCTCCTGTCTGCCCTTCGTTGGCCCCCTTGCCCCGGCTTCCTCCCTCGCCCTCCCTTTTTCGGAGTCGCGCAATGGGGGGGTGAGACATGGGGGGGCAGCGAGGGCTGCAAAAACGGGGCCCTTCAGGGCCGCTGTATGGGCCCTTTCGCGCCCCAAAACCTCCCTCTTGATCGCCCCCCCCCCTGACATGCTGGTCGTCAAACGTAGGCATTACTGGAATTCGAGATCCCAACCTACTTTGAGCGCTTTCCTACTTCAATGATCGAGTGGTTTCCCCTCTCCCCTCCTCTTCAGGCGGCGGGCGGAAGCCCAAATTCTTCCGACCGACCGGTATCGCCCCTCCCTGTGAAGACGGCGGTGGGGGTGGGCGAGGTGCGGAGGGCAGCCAGGGCGCGCCTGCGCGAGCTCCGCTGGAGGCGCTGCCCCGTCCCCCCACCGCTCCACGCCCGCGTCGATCCGGCGTCGATCCGGCTCGACATCGACTCGACCTCGGGCTCGCCCGGCTCGAGCCAGCTTGATTCCGACGATCCGATGCGGCCGGATACCCGCATGGCATTGTTGCGCATCTTGGCGCGGCCGATTCGATTCGATGCAGACTTCTCGTCGATGCGGCCCTCTTGGACGTACCTTCTGATCCAAGCCGGCTTGCCGATGCGATGCTGACCGATCATGCATCTCACCCAAAATCCGATCAAAATCGGCAAACATCGGGACGGCCGCTCTTCCTCATTTCCAGCCTCTTGGGCTTGTCTTGGGCCCCATGGGCTGTCAACAAAGCTACCCGGGCTGATACACCGACCCCTGGGAAGAGGTTGAACGTTCTTAGGGTGGGGGCACCTCACGCAGAACACATGCACAAACACACACGATTTCGTGAGTCTGGGGGTCCGTGGTTGTTTTGCTCCTCGAGTGGGCTTCTCTCTCGCGCAGTTTCTCGTCACCTCGTGCCCCTCTCCCGCGTGGTGCTGGGAAACCCTTGTGCCACGAAGGCTGGCCCTGGGGCGTGCGGGGTGAATCGGGTCGCAAGTCTAAGAGGTTGGGGGAGAGAGGGCCATGGAGTGCGACTTGGAGGGAGCCACATTCATCCTGTCTGTTCTCCCTCTTGCGGGCAATAGTTATATCCATGTCCAGTGCGTCTTGGAGCTCTGGGCTCTCTTCCCCAGAAACTGGAGGCGCACTGGATATGGACAAAAATCTTGCCCCAGAAGGTTTTTGATGTTTATCCATATCCAGTGTGGCTCGGCCTTGCGGCACCCCTTCCCAACAAGTCCACGACGCTCTGGATATGGATACAGGTATTGCCCGCACCTCTTTCCCTGGCTGCTGGCTGCCGCCTGCCTGCCGCCGCTTTCGCTCCGCGCTCTGGTTGCCGCCGCCTTCTCCCGCCCGCCGCGCGCTCGATCGCGCGTTTTCTCGAGTGTGGGCCGAGCGCTGCCGAGCGCGGCGGCGGGCGGTGCCGCGCTCGTGGAGCGCCCGAAGGGCAGGAAAAGGCAGTGAGCCTTCTGCTCTCGCCTCTGCAAGAGGAGACAAGGGCGCCCTGCAGGGGCGCGAAGTTGTTCGCGCTTCGCGGTCCTCGTTCCTTCTCCCCCTCCTCCTCGTCCTCCTTCTCTCCCTTGGGGGGGCGGCGCGAGAGCGCGAAGGTATTCTCTTCGCGCTTCGCAGAGCGCGAAGCGCGAAGTTGGGAGCCCTAGCTTCTGTTCTCGCCTCTGCAAGAGGAGACGAGGGAGCCACCTCCTTCCAGCGAGTAGCCAGTTGTTCTCAGTTTACCAGTTTTGTTACATGGCCTGCAGCTCCTCGCGGAAGCCGAGAGCTCCATGCACAGAGGAACTCTTCCTGAGAATGCCCCCCCACGTCGTGCAACGGTAAATTGTAAGGCCAACGTGTCTGATCGGCATGGAAACCGAAGTGGAGAGGGACACAAAGTGCAAGCCTACCCCACCGAAGAGTCAATGAGGAAATCGAGCAACGAAAGGTCCACCATGAAATCCGAACAACATAAAGCCAAACCAAAAAATAATACATATATTCATAATACTTGTAATACGGAGAAATCGTGGAGAAATAGTAATAATAGTCATATGGTTAATAATGCTACGAATACTGCTACACCATGTAGATGAGGGGGAGCTCGGATCTACGCGGCTCTTCAGCCAACGTGACCTCGCTGTGACGGACGGTAGTCGTCCGACAGAAGGCGGAGCAGAGCCAGGCGTTCAACAGTGGGTTTCCGACGAAGCCCACCCTCCCTTCTACTTCTAAGGCTGAAGACGCATGACGCGGCTGGCCTGTGCGAAAGCTGGATACGCCTGTGGCCGGATGTCTCCCCCGCGCTCGGCCCTTCTATGCCGTCTCCCTCTGTCCCAGCGGCCGTCGGCGCGCACCAGGGCGTGGGAACGAGGGGGCGGCCTCCCGAGATGGCAGGGGGGCTTCCTCAGCGAGCCTGTGCCCTGTGAGAAGCCCTTCCAGAGGCCCCCGGGTCCCTGTCCGAGAAGACCCCGCACCTTTCTCGGAACCCCCATCGCTCCCCCCCCCCGGCCGCTGAAGCGCCGACAGGGCCCACAGACACTCCCGGCCTCCCTCGCCAGTCATCCTTGGGCGTTGCGTAATGGAGGGGTCATAAATGGGGGGGTGGCGAGGGTGGTCCGAAAAGGTACCCAAACGGTATCTAAACGAGCCCCCTGGGGCTCTGGAGGGGCCCGAAAGGGGCAGGAAAGGGGACCTTTTCTGACCCCCCCGTTTGTGACCCCCCCATTAAGCCACGCCCGACATCCCGCGCCGCGATTTTCTGACGCGGCTCCCCAGATGGGCCCCATCTCGAGGACAAGCTTCTCCTGCCGAGTCGTGTTGGCGGCCCGTGGGGCCCGGCAGGGGCCCCCGCGGGCCGATGGTTTCCGCACCACGGCCGCCGTGCTTTGTTTCACGACGTGAGAGTGTCAGGGATGGTTGATTGGCTTGTTTTCCACCACCACCACCATAAGGAGGAGGGGGGAAGGAGGAGGAGGAGGAGGAGGAGGAGGAGGAGGACCCCCTCCCCCTCCAACTTATGGTGGTGGTGGCTCAGGAGCGAAAGAAAGTAAAGACCTAGGCGCACATGTCTGCACATGGGCTTCGAAAGAGCGCTCTGCGTTCGCGGGCGTGCGCAAAATGGCGGTGGCCCCGCAACTTTGGCAGCATCTTCGTGTACGTGAGTTGGCGCGTGTGTCCTTTTTTGACACCCTAAGGTGGCAGTGCCTGAGAGGCTGGTACATCCGTGGTCGAACACTTGCCTAAACCGGCCTACTCCCCCTCAATCCTGCGTGGCCCAGCTTAGGCATGGCAGAATCCTGCGCTTAATCCGGGATAATCTGGCAAAGTGACCACTTCACTATTCCCACTCCTCGTTCTTACGAAGACCTCCCAGAGGTTGCCTCCTGAGTACGTGGTTTGGCGGGTGCGCCCTTGGTTGTCTCCGTGCAGCGGCCTCTCTCCCTCCCTCTCAGCGGCTCGCGTCGGCCGGGGCGTGGGATCGGGTCAGGGGCAATCTTAGGGGTGGATGGGCTCAGGAGGAGACGCATCAACCCACAGTTGCCCATTCATCGCTGAAAGGGTCCTGATAGCCTGCCCCGCCAAGGAGCGCCCAGTAACGCGCGGGTTCGCTATCGTGGCCTATCGCCGATTTATCGGCGATGTATCGCCGGTTCAAGCTCGATGCTTCCCCCGTTGAGCCCGTCTCCCCCGATTGTTCCCCCTCAGCAGGGGCGGGGCGGGGGCGGCGATGTCGCTGCTGTCGGCGGCGCGCGCCTGCGACGCCGAGGCCGTCCTGGCGGCGCTGGACAGGCCCTCGGACGGCGACGAAGGCGGCGGCGACTCCGGTCCTGACAGCCTCGCGCCGTGAATCTCGAAGAAGAAACGACGGAGATTGCTTTCTAGTCGGTGAACCCGTGACGTGTGTTAGGGGGGTCGCCCCGCCCCCCCCTCCCCTCCCCGTACAGCGCCGAGCGTACGCGGGGGGTGTCGGTTCCCCCAAAGGCATGGCGCGGTGCTTACAGGCATTGGTGTCGACAGGCAGGCTGTGGTGCTCACAGGATGTGACGCTCGCAGGCCCGCTCGGCCCCTCCCCGCCGCAACGGTCGTTGCAGGGAGGACGAAGCAGCCATCCCACGGCGTAAACACAGATTGTCGGAGGACCGCCCCGATCTCTTGGATCTGCGCCGGCCCCTTGGTGGCGCCTCTGGCGCGGCTTGCGCACCAGGGAGTCACCACCCACCAAACCACCCCAACCCAACCCGAAGGTCTCGATTTGACCTCCATTTCCAGTTGGGGGGGGTCGGGGAACCTCGAGAAAACACATATGGAACCCGTACCCCCCCCAACCCGAAATTCGGGTCTTCGGGTTGGGTTGGGGTGGTCTGGTAGGTAGTCAGGGAGTGGGGTTCAGTGCAGATCTCAGAAGTACGTGCGGACCTTCGGCAAAATCAATCATGACAGATCTGAGTTTGGCCGTTTTCGGCCTCCGGGGTCGATGGCCGGACCCGGGAGTTGCCATCGACGGGCTCATAGGATGAAAAGGCGGTCCCAGGGAAGTGGTCCAGTTCTCTGGAAAAGCTACGACGTCGGATGTCTGGGACCCCAGTGGGAAGAAGTGGGGTTCCAGGGGTTCTCCTGGCCCTTGGGTCTAGTCATGGGGAAGGCCTAAGGGTGCAGAGCCTGCATCCACTAGGACCCCGTTCCGCTCATGCAGGAAAAGAGGACGGCGCCGCCGGCCTCCTCACGCACATTCGCCTCTCGAAGCGGGCAGAGGGCCCCCTCGACTGACTCCCGTGGTCCCCCTCGCTTTGGACCCCGATTTTGTTTTAAAGAACCAGCATCATCATCATCCTCATCATCATCATCATCAGCAGCATCATCATCGTCATGATGATACGTCATCGTCCTCATCATCCTCATCCTCATCGCCAACAGTAACATCATCGCCGTCATCACCAGAATAATCGTCATTACCGTCATTATCATCACTACCACCATCATCAGCATAATCAGCATCATCATTGACATCATCATCATCATCGTCATCATCATCATCATCATCATCATCATCATCATCATCATCATCATCATTAGTAGTAGCGTCCTCATCTTCATCTTCCCCATGTTCGTCATCCTCCTCATCACCATCATCATAATAGTAGTACTGATCATGATCATCGTCATCGTCATCATTCGCATCCTTCTGTTTCTGGCCATCACTGCAGCCTGCGTCTCATCCTTTGTGTTCTCATGTCCACTCGGGTATTGAGGGTAAAGGTGATGTTGGTGGCGATGGTTACAGAGTCATTATATTCAGTTCGTGGTGAATGGCTCGGCCAGTCTTGTTTCGGTTTGCCATATCGACATCCTTGCAAGATCAATGCTTGTTCGGTGTGTGGTAGATGCGCCAACTAAGTTTCATCGAGACGAGGGTACTATCGCCATGGAGTTCGGCCAGTGTCGACGCTTGGGCATCGTCGTGGAGGGGAGTCTTGTGCCGTTTGGCGTTTGTTCGCCTATATTAAGAGGTGCGCGTTTTGAGGAGAGCCAAGGCCGCGTTGGACAGCGTCCACCGCCGCGGGCTGAACAGTTCACTGGGGCGCCATGCATTACGACACGGCTCGGACCAAACTCGAGTTGGTCAGATACAGGTCTGTTGCTGGAGGCCCCGATTTGATACATATACATATATACATATATATATATATATATATATATATATGTATGTATGTATATATATATATATCGATATGTGTACATATGTAGTTTGCATGTTCGTTGTAGCGAGCTGGTGGAAGAAGGACGACCCGTTTCAGGACGTCTCGTATGTGATTTCCTGGAGCCATCCCAAAGCTGGTCGTGCTTCCGTTGCCGATTGGAGGATTCGGGGCAGGATTGGTGCAGCTGCAGCTTTGAGACGTCAGGTGAAACTAGACAGTGCTCTGCGAATCAAGTCCGCCCTGGGTGACTTGGAATCGCAGAGACTGTCAAGGGCCGCTGCGAAGACGTCGTCGAGTTCTCCCTCCTCTCCCAACCCGTCCTTCCCGCATTCCGTTTCTCACCCACGACATGCGATCACAATGTTCAAAGCAGCCGCCACAGGGTTGTATACGAGTTCTCAGCTGCCCCAGATGGGGCTACCGAGCCCGCTCGTTGCACCACCCTGGCCTTATATTGGCCAGGTAGGGCAGACTGGAAACTGGGGACTCTCCAACAATATCTGAGAGATTTTGCAAATGGTGGTTCAAAGATCTAGACGAGTTTCCGGGCGATCGCTGCGGAAACAAGAAAGTTTTACACATCATCTTTCCCAGGATATTCTTCACGCTTCGTGTATTCCCACCCGCGGGCGCTCACTTTGGATGGCTGGGGCCGCAGGCCTAAGGCCCGCTCCATACGCTCCACACGCTGCACATCCGACGACTGGTGACCTTGCTCTGGTGGCGTTTCCCCCCCACCAGGCAGGCGCCCTCCCACCGACTACATTCCGACTACGCCATGTTGGGTCCTCGACTGTCTATGTCGCCACTTGGCTCTCCCCATCCTCTTTTGTTTTCAATTGATGTGCGGCTATCGGCTGCGCCCCCCCCCCCTCTTCTTTCACGACGACTGCAGTGGCGGGCCTTCGACGTGTTCGCTCTCACGCAATAGGGTGCGCTCATTGTGACACTGGCAGGTCGGGCACACCCGCTTCCTGCACCTTGGGCGCAGTCTGGCAGGGACGTGCTCACCGGTCTGGCGTCCCGCCAACACTTTGCCAGCGACGTCGACCTCTTCTTGGAGGGCTCCTTGATTCGGACCCCAGTGGTGCAAGGCTGTCAGGCGGCTCTCTTTCTTTCGCCCACCGGCAGTTCACAGCCGACGGTTGGTGGTAACGTTCTGGCCCACGTGACGTTCCCCCCTTGCGCATTGTTGTTTCTAGTCGAGTTCACGTCAAGTCTGCTGGCGCCTGGTCTTGTGAGGGCCAGCTGGTGCTTGTGAGTGAGGCTTATATGGTTTTGCTCGCCTTCGTTGCACTCACTCACGGGCGGGCTTCTGCCAGGGTTTCAGCTGCCCGCTGTGCCCTGCCCTTCGCCGTCCGGTCTGGCGGGTGCTGGCGCCACTGTGCGACGCCCCGCTGTCCGTCGTCGGCTGCCGTTTTGGATCGGCTTAATGAGGTTAATTTTGTTCCTCGCGTGTGCATTCCGGCGTTGGCTTATGGCCCGCTGGCAATTATCTTGCTTGTTGCCCCAAGCTTGTTTCGACCCGCTCTCTGGAATCGTCCTTGGATCCGCAGATCAAAAATAGTATTCCCACCCGCCACGCCGGCCCCCCCAGAGCAGCGGTGTGGTTTGAGTGCTCTGTAGTTCCTTGCCGTTCCTCTGCCTCTGTTTCCCCGCCGGCCCCACGTACGGCTGTGGTGTCCGTGGACTTCGCGTTGAGTGGTCCAGCCTTCAACGACGTCGTTCCCGTTTTTCACTGCCTGCTGTCGGCTTGGGGAGCTGCTCGGAGTTTGGCGCCGCCAGGGCGACTTCCTCCGTTGCACTCGCATTGCTGGCCGCTTGTTCACTTCGGCGTGGCCGGCGCCTATGTGCGTCTGCCTCTCGAATGCGGAGCATTTTGCTCAGCGCATGGTCGGTCGCGCGGCCGCCGACCAAGAAAAATACTCCCACCCGCCCGTTCCAAACAGCAACTTTTGCGAAGCATGCTGACTGTCGTCGGTTTCGGGCGTGCCTTTTTCCTGCCCTCGCATATGCCCTCCTGTCCCTTCTACATCCCACCTGTTCCCTTGTAGTGGGCCCACAGACTCGGGGACAGTGCTCGCACTGTCGCAGGGCTCGTGGGCTGGCACGAGTGCTGCCCCTGCGTCTGCCCCGATCCCCTGCCCTCTCCTTGTCCTTGTGGCGGTGGGAGGGCCGAGGTTCGGGGCCGTGGGTGGGGGAGGGGTGCTGGTGCTGCTTTGCCTGTGCAGCTGCCGCTTCTGCTTTCTTGCGCGCTCTTGTCCGCGGACCGCTCATGCGCGGCCGCTGGCCTGTTGGCCAAGGCAGCCCAGCAGCAGATTGCCCCGCGGGTTGGCAGAGTTCTTTCCGAACTCAACATCGCGGATCTCCCCTCCCGCGGGGAGTATGGCCTGCTTGCCTTGCTCGGCGCTGCGCGCGCGCCACCCGTGCTCGACGGCCCCTCTTGGGAGCCCACGTCGTGGTCAGCCTTGTCGGCGGCGACCGCGCAGCTGAAATGGCGGCCGCCGGCGCAGCCGGCGCGCGTCGCGCGACGGCGGCGCAGCGCGGCGACCGCGAGGCTGGAAGGGCGGCCGCCATTGCAGCCATGCGTCGCGCGAAGGCGGCGCAGCGAGGTTGGGCGTGTCTTGCGCAGTGCCACAGCCGGCATCTGCGCAAGGAGAGGGGGCGCAGCGGCAAGCACTGGGCGCGTAGCGCAGCGCGCGCGCGCAGTCCGCCGACCAGTGAGCGCGCAGCGGCGATCCTGTCCGCCAGCGGTTTCCGCGCCATTGAGCACTTAGTCGGGGCTTGCGCGGTCGACCTGAGTGGCCAGGGGCGCCCCCTCGGGCCCGGTTTGAGTTCCTTCCTGGCTGCGCTAATTCTGCCTCGCCGAAGCTGGGCGGCGGACCGCAGGTGCATATCTCCCGGGGCCTGCCAATCACCGCGGGTATAATTTCTTCGCAATCGCTCGCAACGGGGCGAGACCCGCGGCGGCGCCGCGGAGGTCTCGCAACCCCGTGAGAGGTGAGTCGCGGCCGCTGTCGCCAGCATCATTCGGCATCTTGGATACAGTTGAGGTCGCCATCGCGGCGGCGACAGCCGGCGAGGAGGATGTCACCGCACCGGCGGCGTTGTGTTCAGGCAAGGGTCCGCGCGCCGCTACAGCATCGCTGCAATGCCAATTGCGTGCGCCAGCGGCGCGCGTCAACTGGGTCGAGCGGGAGCGCGCGCGGTCGCTGCTGGGATCATGCCCCCGGTCCATCGCAAGCTTGCGGAGCGGGCTTCGGTGTTGGAACGGGTTCTGCCAGGGCGCCGCGGGCCTGGGTGGTGCCCAGATCCCGCCCGCCCTCGATTCTCTTTTAGCATGGGCATCGCCCTTTCTGTGCAGCGTCGCGAATTATCTGAGCTTCGCGCGCGCAGTGTGCGTGCTCTGCCGCGCGGATGCGGCAGTGCTCAATGCGCCCGAAGTGGCGCGGGTTCGTACCGCTATGAGGCGGTTGCGGGGCGCGCGGGGCGGTCGCGCCCAGGTCGCGCGGTCTGTCGGCGCGCGGAGGAAGCGACGGCTGCTTGTCCCGCGCAAGAAGATGTAGATTCGGCACGGCATCGTCGCGCGCATGCTGAAGTTGGCTCTGCGCGACGCTGAAGTGAGAGAGACGCAAGTATGGTGCTCTATTGCATATGTTTTCCTGCTGCTGCGCGCCCCGTCGGGGGCAACCGCATGCGCGCGGGGGGCGAACGAGCCCGCGGGCGGAGCGCAGTCCTGCCTGCGTGTCGCTGGGGAAGAACTGCGGCTGCAATTGGCCAGCAGAAAGGATGCGCCGTCGGGCATCGAGTTGGTTCGCGGTTCCTGGCGCGCAAAGCACCCAGACATTTGCCCTGCGCACGCGTTCGGAAAGATTGCGGCGTCGCGTGCCCGGGGGCATGCATTATTCCCGAGCTTGGCTCCTATCAGGGCGCTGCGGTCCCTGCGGAGGATACTGACCATGTTGTACATGTCTCGGGGGAACAGCTGTATCGGTCTCGCGACCCGCGCCGCGGCCATGCGCAGGCTCGGGCACCGCGCCCGTTCGCGCGCTGCGACCACGGGGCGCGCGCAGGACATGCTTGACGGTGGCAGTCGCCTGGGGGCGATTCTAAAAGCCGGGCAGTGGCGTTCACCAGCGTTCCTTCAATCCACTAATTCTCAGGACCTTGAGTCCGGCGCCGCACAAGAGGCGCGACGCGTTTCGCATTAAGGCGGTTCGTAATACACTCGTCGCTCGCAGGCGCATGTGGACGAGTCTTCCAGCAACGACTCTTCGTCCGCTTCATAAGTCCTGGCGGCGCATCGAGCCGCAGCGTATTGTGGCGCTCTTCGCGCGGGGGGTCGCGTGACACCAGGCCTTGCCTCAACGCTGCAGGCGCGCGCAGCGGGTGGTGGTGCGCCTCTGGGGCAGGCGCCGCCCGATCCACCAGGGCCACGTTCTGGCGTCGGTTTCTTCGCGCCCCTGGCGTCGCGGGCGTCGCTGCGACGCGCGTCGAGGCGACGCTCGGGACGCCGCGCCCCGCGTCTGGGGAGCGGCGCTCCCCTGGGCCGCGGAGCGGGCCTCGGTGTCCTTCTGCCCTCCCGCGGCGCGTGGTGCAGGGATTTGTGATGAACCCCGCAAGCTTGGGGACAGTGCTGGCACTGTCGCAGGGTTTGTGGGCCGGCACGAATGCTTCCTCTGCCTTGGGGCGGGGCGGGAGTCAGGGTGCGGGGCCATGGGTGGGGGAGGGATGCCTGTGTTGCTCTGCCTGTGCGCTGCCGCTCCTGCTTTCTTGCGCTCTCTTGTCCGCGGTCCGCCCATGTGCGGCCGCTGGCCCGTTGGTCAAGGCTGTGGGAGCTGGCGGGCACGTGCCCCGCCGCGCTGGGCCACCGCATCGTGGTGCGGGTGGCGGTGGGGCGGCCTCGTAAGGCCCGTCCGTGCGCGCGGTTTTGCACGCCGTGGAATCGCCTCTTTGGGGAGGGGGCCACGCGGGGCTCGTGGCGCGCACACCGCCCATGCGACGCCGCGTGCCGCGTTTTGTCCCACCCGCCCGCGCCCTCGGGGTTCTTCGCGCCCCTGGCCTCTCGGACGTCGCTGCGGCGCGCGTCAAGGCAACGTCCGGAACGCCGCACCCCGTGTCTGGGAAGCGGCCTTCTTTTGGGCCGCGGATCGGGCCTCGGTATCCCTCTGCCCTCCCGCAGCGCGTGGGGCAGGCAGTTGTGGCTCCTCTTTGTGGGAGGAATGGGTGGGGGACGAGGAGGAGGAGGAGGAGGAGGAGGAGGAGGAAACAGATAAGTTCGTAGGAGTCGAGGCGAGGAGGGGGGTAGCGGCGACGACGACTGCGATGACCACAACAACGGCGACGATGACGACGACGACGACGACGACGACAACAACGACGATGCCGACGACGACGGCGACCCCGACGACGACGACGATGACGTCGACGTCGACTACGGCGACCCCGCCTTCTCCCTTCTAGCTTTTCCTTGTGGAAGGGGTGGGGCGTGGACGGGGCGGAAAGGAGGAGGAATAACATAATAACGTTGACGACGGTGGCGACGGCAGTGGCCACAACGACGGCGACGACGACGCTTACGACGACGACCGCGGCGACAACGGCGACGACGCAGACGGCGACGATGGCGGCGACTACGGCGATGACCACAACAACGACGACGACGACAACGACGACCACGACGACAACGGCGACTACGCTGACGACGGCGGCTACGACGACGACGACGACGACGACGACGACGACGACGACGACGACGACGACGACGACGACGACGACGACGACTGCGACGACGCCGACGCCGAAGACGACGACGACGACGACGACGACGGGTCAACCATCAATGCCTTTTCTGGGTCGTCCTCTCTGGGAGCCTCTTGGAGGCATCGCATCTTGGGGCTATCCAAGGACATTCTCGGGGATCGTTTGGAGGTCTCTGGCCCTTTTGGGGTCTCCGTGGTGCCTCTTGGGGCACCCTTGTAGATCTTTGGGGGGTCTTGGGGTCTTTTGGGAGCTCATCTGGGGGGTCTGGGAGGTGTTTTGGGGCCACTGTTGAGGCCACGACTCAAAAAGGAGTACGGCGTTAATTACGGTCCTTCATTTTGAACCCGAGAAGTGGCATCTTGGGGCCCTCTTGGGCCGCGTTTGGGGCGCTCTTGAGCCCGTCTTGTGGCTTCCTTGGGCCATCTTGGGGCCAGCATGAAGCTTCTAGAGCCAGCTGAAAGCGGAAAGGCGAGAAGGGAAACACACACACACACACACACATACACACACACACACACACGGGGGCATGGTGCTTGAAGGAGGACCATAGGTGCTTGAAGGTGCTTGAAGGATTTGGTCTCTCGGGGGCGTCCTTGGGAGGCTCCGTGGCCACTTACGGCCGTCTTGGGGCGGTATTGGAGCCTCGCGTTGGCCTGTTCAGAGCTATCTTGGGTCATCGAGTGCTATCTTGAGCGATCTTAGAGGTCATCTTGAGCCCTCTTTGGCTGTCTTGGTGCCATCTTAGGCCAATCCAGACGCTCCAACGACCCGCGCCCCCCCCCCCTTCCAGGCCCAGGGGTAGGGTGTAGGGGGAGGCGTAAACCCCTCCCCGAAGGGGAAGAAGGGCGTTGGACAGAGGGGGCTCTCTAAACCATTCACTCCCAGAGGGCTGGTGGGATTGCCCAGTCGATTTTCTACGAGTTTTGTTGCAGTTGGAGACGTCGAGTGAGTTTTTGAGGGCTGGAGTTTTCCCTTGAGGTTTCCCGATGTGACCACTGGGGTCTGAGATTGCCCGGGGACTGTTCCGTGTTTTTTGTCTGTGATGTGCCCCAGGGTGTTGGAGGTTCCCCGGGAGATGATTCCCCAGGTGGCATCGGACCCAGCGCCGATCCAAACAGTTCGCGCGCACCTCGACTAGCGTACGGATATGCCATGCCGATGGTCTCCCTCCTTCTCTCTACCACCCTTGCCCCGTGCTTGGCTCGCGGTCCTCTCCTCGAGGCTGGGCGGCGGAGCGGAAGCGGCCCTGGACGCCACCGAGTCCGCGGGCCGCACGCCGCTGCACGTCGGCCGGGGGCGACGGGAGGGGCCCACGAGCGACGAGGGGCGGGCGGGAGAAGGCGAGCGAGAGGGAGGCGAGGGGGGGTCGGTCGGATCGGGCATTGAGGCGGTCCTCGTGCCGAGATGGGGGGCATGGCTCGCACCCTGTGAGCTAGGGGCAACGGAACTCTGATCCCGCACGCCAGCCCCGCAGTGCGAGGAGGGTACCCAACACTGAACCCGAGCTTGCCATGGGGCACCAGGCCCGCCCAGCACAGACCAGCAGGGGCGGCGGCGGAAAGGCGTACGCCTCTGACGCGAGGGGGGAGGGAGGAGGGGAGGGAGGGAGGAGGGAGAGAGGGCGAGGCCGGCGCGAAGGGCGACGAGAGGCGGGGAGGATCGTCGACGAGCATGACGGCGACTACGAGTGCGGGGAAGACGCCCGCCGTCAGTTCTACCCCGTCCAGGTTCGATGTCGATCCAGCGTCTGTCCCTCCGTTCTCCAAACCGATCCGGCTCAGCCCAGCCGATGTGTGCCAGCGAGGAGATGGGAGAGAACATCTTGTGATGCGATCGATCCGATTCGATAGCGATCTCAGTTCGGTTCCGGTATCCTGACAGTCTGTTTTGGTTTGGTGTTTACATGGAGTCATTGTGCATTCTGAGAGCAGTACGCTTCGATTCGGGTCTTGCGCCGATGCGGCCCGACCCGATTCACGGACGGGACGGACGAAAGGGGGGGCGACGAACATTGTTGCGCGTAGTTGCCTTCGGTCCCACCGTTTTTCTTCGATCCATGGGCGGATCCATCGCCAGGAGACGCCAGGGAGACGAGCTGCGTGCAGCCGATTCGCTGGCCCTCCCTCGTGCTATCCTCGCTCTTCGTCCGACCCGGGAGCGAGGGGGGCAGGCGAGAGAGCAGGCCCCCGCCCCCGCCCCGCTGGAGGCCGACGGATGGGCTCTGGTGGCACTCTGGGAGATCTGTAGGGTCTCCTCTTTGGGCCGTCTTGGGGCTCCTCTGGACCTCGATTTTAGGCCCGTCCCCGACGAAGCTTGTCACAGTTAGCTCTTTTTGTTTGCGTAGGTTTGTCCAGAGTGAACGTCGATGGGGCGGAAACTCGGGCAGTTATCCAGGCGCTTAGAGTCAAAGTTGTGTACAGCTTTCGTTGCGTTGCTGAATTGGAAAAAAAAAACCTGGGGCTCTGCATTGGGCGTTGGGCCTCCCAGGTTGAATTGTTTACGCTTCGCGAGTCCCCACCAGCGTTTGCTGCCCCTGGCCCTGGCCTCACTCCGCGCAGCTTGCAGCTCACTTGAGGCGCCGCTCAGTCAGCTTCGGTAGTTTAGGTGCGCGGAGTTAGTTTGCTCCTGTTGCCAATTAGTAGGCCCGCGCCCCGGCCGCCCCCCGGCCGCTTGCTCCTGTTGACTTACGACTCGCCGCTTGCGCTTTCGCCCGCGGCCGCCACCAAAAAGAGTCCCCACCAGCCCATGCAGGAGCCCTGCCCATGAGACCTGACGGGAAACGCATAGAAGAGACGCAGATCGATACACAGAGCGTGCAATGAGAGGAGAGGAAGGAGGGTATTGAGCCATCTTGGAGGCTATCTTGGAGCATCGGAGGCCTTCTTTGAGTTTGGAGGTTGTATTTGGGAATATTGGGGTCCTCTTGCAGCTCTTTTTTTGGGCATCTTGGGGTCCTCTTGGGGCTCTTTGGGAGGTCTTGTGGCTCTTTTGGGGCGTCTTGGGGCCCTCATGGGGCCCTCTTGGGACTCTGTCGGGGCTCTCTTCGGGCCCTCTTGGAATCTATGGAGCGCCTCCGGGGGCCATCTTGTAGACGATCGATCAAAGGAGGGGGAGTCCTCGATTTGCCTCCCCCTCCTCCGGGGCCATCGAAATAGCCTTTTTGGGGCGCTCTTGGGGCCCTCGTGTGGCGATCTTGGGCGCTCTTGGGTTAGTCTTTGGGGCCTCTTGGGCCTTCTTGGAGCTCTCTTGGGCCAGCTTAGGGCCATCTCGAGGCTTCAAAAACGCATCGGAAGCGAAAAGGCGAGAAGGCAAAACTGAGGGGGTCGTCACGAGCACCTGGAATCGTCTTATTGCCATCTTGGGGCCTCTGGGAGGCATGTTGTTAGCTATCTTGAGCCATGTTGGGCTATCTTGAGCGATCTTGGAGGCTATCTTGGGCTCCGAGGCCCTCTTGAAGCCATCTTGGACGGAAAAGGACCCTCTTACACCTCGCGCCCCCCCCCGTCCAGGTCCAGGGGAGGGGGTGGGGGGAGGGGTCAAGACACCCACCCGCCCGCAAGCCGTCTAGCTCACTCCTACCCGCCCCCCCTACACATAAGTAGCACCCGAGCCTGAGCATGTCAAGCCGTCGTCTTTGGATGGGCAGTTGCTGGGGGCCAAAGTCGACCCCAGGTGCGCCTCCCTCCTCCCTCCTCCCTCCTCCCTCCTCCCTCCTCCCTCCTCCCGCGAGGTGCGCCGCGCGTGCCAGGAGCCCCACGCGCGCCAGGCACCCCTGGGGCACGAGCGTGCCAGGCACGCCTGGGGTCGCCAGATGCGCCACGTGCTCCGCGTGCAGCAGGTGTGCTCCATACACCTTAGGCGATGCTTAAGAAAACCTAAGTTTTCGGCCAGAGGCTCGATTATTCTTAACGTTTCAATGTAAATCCCAAGATTTTGATAGAAGTTCTGGGTTTCATTCCATGTCTGAGACTATGAATTTCTTAACCCATGATTTCTAAAGCATTTCGCATGGTGTACTCCAGCCGCACCAGTTGCGCCACGTTCGGGGCACGTGCGGAGTGTGTCAGGTGCGTTTGCGCACGTGACAGCACACATCGGGGAACATGTCGGCCCCCGCCATCCTTGTCGAAAACCGACGCCCATCATTGTGTCAGTTGGGCTTGCGCACAGCAGGCCACGCGCCACCACCCCCTGCCGTCCCTGTCAAAAACCACTTTACAGTGATCGCGGGATGGCCGCGCAGTATCCCGAGTTTCTGCCAGGTGTTTTTCGTTGTTGCTAGGGACGGCAACCCTGCGCACAGGAGGCAATATGCTGACACCCCCGCCATCCCTGTCAAAAACATTACAAAGTGCTCGCAGGTCTCACGAACACGATTCAAGATTTTGCCCCGAAGTGTATGTTGTATTGTCGTTGAGAGGGATGGTGGGGCTTGGTCGCATCGGGTTGGCTGCGCAACGCTCCAAATTTGGAGGCATAATGCGTTTGGTATTGCTGTTTGACAGGATGGATGGGGGGAGCATGGTTCCTGGTTGGCCGTCGGTCGCCTGGGGGACGGGGTTTAGATTGATTGGGAACAGTGATAAACCATTTCCCGAAGGAGAAGCGGGGTGTTTGGAAGAGGGCAGAATGACATCATTTTAGACCACCTGTCGCCCAGAGGGCTGGTGGGATTATCCCGTGGAAGCTCCGAGGCCACATCGAGTTGTATTGTGTAGCGGTCTTGGGCCTTCTGCAGGCATGGCGGAGAGGATATCTGAAGCAGTATTTGGCTATGCCCTGCCATTAGAAGAATAACCACCCAGCATCCAACAATTTGTGTTTGCTGGGCGGCCTGGGGCGTTTACGAAACAACTTTGCTCTGTTCGAGTTCTTCCCTGGGCGCGTTTACTAAACGGTTTCGCTTGTCGGGGTGCTTAACATGGAAACTGATGTTGTGCCCTCCGCATCGTGGAATCGATGGGGGCATTATGGATCCATCTTGGGGGCATCTTGGGCTCTCTGACCCCTCGCTTGGGATGTCCAGACCTCGAGGAGGGGGCAGAACGGGGAGATGAGGATGGAAGAGGTGACTCCCAGAGGACTGGTGGAATTCGCCCGCTTCTTAGGGGGTTTAATGATGCCCCGATGTTCACCAGGGCTCCCAGATGTCTCCAGAAGGCCCCCGCTTGCCCCCGACAGGGCCCAGGAGGCCCCTTGTGTGGCCCCAGGATGTCTCCAGATGGCCCCGCAGTCGTTGTGGACCAAGCTGTCTGCGCCCACGGAGTCGAGACCGCCCCCAAAGCCCGAAGGCCGAATCCCGCACATGGCGGCTAACGCAGCGGCCGCGCTGCGGATGGCTCTTTGCCGAGGCTGAGTATCGTCAAACCGATCCCTTCCCCCACCTCCATTCCCATCCCGATCCCAACCATCCCACCACCCCAGCTGGGGATGTGCCCCTCGAAACTCGAAGGGAACGGCCTGCATCCCCATCTTAACGGGGGGTGCACTGGCCAGTGGGGCCCAGGCCACGCCCGTGGGAATCGGCATCGGTCCGACGATGCTCCGAGGCCACCTGCCGCCGGGCAGCTTCCCGGCCCTGGCGCCCGCGCTGAGGCCGTCCACGCCCTGCCAGCGCACCTGCCGCACGGCCGCCTCTGCGGGCACCGCCGCGTCCGCCCTCCAGCTGGCCGCCGTCTGGCTGCCCCCCGGCGCGCCTGGCGCCGCCGCCCTGGCCGCCCTCACGGGCCGCTCGGCGCCCGCGCCCTCGCAGCCGCAGCAGGCGAGGGCCGCCGAGGCGGCCGCCGTCCGCGGCCGCGGGGGGCCCGGGGCGGCCGCCGCGCGGGGCACCGCGCAGGGCACCGCACGCGCAGAGCCCTCGGCGACTGGCGCGCGGCTCGGGCTGGGGCGCCTCTGCGAGGACTCGGGGCTCAGGTAACGGAGGTTATAGGCGCGAGCGGGGGCCAGCCTCAAGTCGGGCGTGTCCCCCTACATGGGGATTTTCGACGAAAAATAGGAAAGATTCAAAGAATACTCCAAAATGGTCAAAAGATACCTTTAAAAATAGTGCCCGGACTATTTTTTGAGTATTTTTGAATATTCCCCCTGTAGAGGAACAGGCCCGATTCAAGGCCAGCCAGTCCGCGCTGACCGGCCCGGGCTTGGGAGCCACGCGGGGCCGATTCCCCCATGCCGCCCTCCGTTGACCTGGGTCATTGGGAGCTATATGAAGCGGCTGGCCGGGCTTCGCAGCAGGGCCCTGACCGGGGTCAGCGCGTCCCCGAAGGACACCGCCGAGCACGTCGTCGGCCACCTGTGGCCGTCCTGGCCCCTCCCCGAGGGAGGGCACAGGCCGCGCGCGGCCGAGCGGTCCGCCGCGGGCGCGGTGTCTACGCGTTCCTTCGACTCGCGGCTGCGGCAGTGCAGGCACATCTTCGACGACCTCAGGCGCGTCGCGGCCGTCTGCCCCGCGTGGGCCTGGCTCGCAGACAGGGACGGCTGGCCGGCCACGCACGCGTACCTGTACCAGCAGCCCGGCACCAAGAGCGAGCTCAGGCAGCGGTACGAGGTGTCGGCCAGGCGCCAGATCCTCTCGGAGGCAGGCCAGTGGAGACGACGGCGGCTCTCCCGCCCGGCCCAGGTCCGCTCAAACACCGGTCCCTGGTCCCCACCCCAGGGCTGTCCTGGCTCCTTCTGTTGCTGCTTGGGCGACGATCCGGCAGGGCCGACGAATGGCTGCAGGAAGGCCACGGGGCGGGGGGGCCGCCGCCGCCTCGACCCGCCCTCCTCCGATGCTCGGCGACTGGTTCCGGCACCACCTGGCCGCCGCCCACGCGCGCGCCCCCGCCCGCCCGCAGCAGTCATGGGCCTGTTTTCCACCACCACCACCATAAATTGGAGGGGGAGGGGGTCCCTCCTCCTCCTCCTCCTCCTCCTCCTCCTCCTCCTCCTCCTCCTCCTCCTCCTCCTCCTCCCCCTCCAACTTATGGTGGTGGTGGTGGAAAACAGGCCCATCAAGCAGGGCAGCGCGGAGGGGCTCGCCCGCCTCGTCGCCGGCTTCCTGCCGGAGTCCGTGCGGTGAGGGCGCGGCCCGCGCCGAGAATTCTTTCTCGCGGCGCCGCCTCGTCGCCTCGGGGGCAAGGGAGGGGGGAGGGAAGGGGCCTTGCCTTGGCCCCCTCGCGTCGTGATGCCAATCACGACGGGAGGCGTTTTACTGTTTTCGGCCTCCGAGGGCCCTCGCTGGGCCCCCAGGACCCTGAAGAGCCGGTCCGCGGGAAGATGTCCAGACTTCTGAGGGTACACGTCATGAAACAAACAAGACGTCGGGGATTTCGGTTTGTCGGGTCGGACGCAAGGGGGGGATTGGGGGATGCGGGGGGGGTACGAAATTTGTTGCATACGGCTGCTCAGCGCACTCCTCGATACCATTGGCGCCTCCGAGGCCTCCAAGACCAGGAGACTCTATGGAAACAGTTGCGTGAGCTATTGCATCGGCACGTCAAGAAGAAACCTGCCTGCCGCCAGGTACCCCCCCCCGATGATCCTGGGGGCCCACAGAAGCCCTGGGGCACCTCAGGACCCTCGTATTACGGTAGGTTCACGCGGTGATGGCGCGCTGGCGACACCAGCGAAGGCGTTCAAGATTGAATCCTGCGATGACGAAGCACCGAGGGACACGCTGGTACGAAGAATGACATACTGTAAACATATAACTCGGAGTTCCGCGCGGATTTCTCGGATCCGCGCTGGGCCCCCCTGGCGGCGCCTCTGGCGCCGCCCCTGGTGCGTTTTTTTAATGTTTATTTAATTTTTCGCTCCCGTACACTGGGCCCGACGGATTCCAACCTTGAACGATCGGGGCCGCGATCGATTCAAGGTTGAACGATCGATTCGGTGCCAAAAACCTTTGCGCGTGCCGTCGCCGCGCGAATCTAACGTATCCGCGACGAATGTGCACCAAGCTGACCAATAGCAACATGTCTTGGCGTATGTGTTTGCTGTGATGCCCGACCCCCCTACTTACTATGCCCCACCCTTTCGTCCGCCCTGACTCCTTGGTGAGCGCGGAGGTGAAGAGCTGCTCTCGTTTCCGCGGGAACGCACTGGCATCGCGCCGCTTTCTGCATCTGCGGCCACCTCTCTACCGGTTGACAGAAAGGCCAGGCCCCTCCCAGGGTCTCTTCTTCGCCATAAGGGAGAGCGGGTCCTGAGGGAAACGGGTCCCGAGGTGTTTGGCCGTTTTCGGATTCTCAGGGCTCTCCTCAGGCCCAAGCGACTCGGGATGAAGACCTCGTCTTCGGAGAAGGCCCCCGGGTCCAGGACCCGTTTCCCTTAGGACCCGTTTCCCCAATGCTAATTTGTTCCAAGTCTTTTCTCCCTCCTCGCTCTTTTGCTGGGCCTCCCAGGGATCAGAGCAGACGTGCTCCGATGATCGCGCCACATCGCCGTCGCGTCGGTGATGCGGCTCGTTGTGGAGTTGCATCGTCTCCCAGCCGAAGTCGCCGATGCATCGCCGGCGCCGCCGATGCGTCGGGGATGCCTCGGCGATGTTGCGCGGCCTTCGACACCGTCTGCCCCGAACCAGAGGATTTCGTGGACCGTTTTCGTTTCGACTTCGTTTTGCGGTAGAGGCGGATTGAAGACAAAACGAGGGAACACGAAAACAACACGGAAACGGACAGCACCGTTTAGGTTCAGCCCTGCCGGGAAGGCCTCTGCGTTTCCCTACTGCTCCTGCCTCTCCCTGCCCGGCGCGACGACACTCGGTACCGAGCCCGTGGTGCGAAGGGGGCGGAGAAAAAGGCAGGGGTCCCCAGTGAGGCAGGAGGCACCCCCCCCAGATCGAAGAACACCAGACGGCCTGAAGGTACACATTGTTCACTTCTAACTATTCGAGGGTTCTTTAATTTTGTTGGGGGGCCAAGATCCTATCATTTTTAATTGTTCTATCCTGGGCCTCTTCCTGGCCACTAGGGGGCCAGGAACAATTAGAAACGAGCACAAGTGGAAATGAGCAACTGATTTTAGTCGTTTTTGGATGTTCATAAAGTGTTACTCGTGCATAGAACTGAACGGCGTGTACAATTTCGGCGCTCAGCGCGGATTTCTTGGAGCTGCGCTGGGGCCTCCCTGGCGGCGCCTCCAGCGCCGCCCATGGCGCGCTCCGCGCGCCGGGGAGGGGGCTCCAGCTCAGATCCAAGAACTCCGCGCGGAGAGGCAGCAGTTTATGTTTATGAACCTTTGTTACGATTCTCCGCAGACGCCGCCAGGAGGCCTCGGGAGGTCCCCAACAGGGCCCTGAGATGCCCCCGACGTCGCAATGTCTGGCTGCGCTGCGAAGCACATGCTCCGTCGCGCGAGGCTGTCTCGCTGCCTTTTGAGAGTATCTCGGGGGCGTCTTGGGCGCCTCTCGGGGGCCTTTTTTCGGGGCCCTCGAGGGCGTCTTTTGGGCCTCATGCGGGTCTTGCCGTCGCCATTGGAGGAATTGAGCACATGTGTGGAGTGGTCGCGCCGTAGCGCAGCATGTCGTCGTCGTCGTCGTCGTCGTCGTCGTCGTCGTCGTTGTCGTCGATGTTGTCGTTTTTGGCCTCCTGGTCGTCGTCGGCCTGGTCGTCGTGATCGTGGCATTAGTGGTCGAAGTCGTCGTCGGGGCCGTCTTTGTGGACTGTCGGACTGCCTGTGGAAGTCTGACATATCATGTACCATGTACCGTAGATTCGCGCCGCGTTGACGCTGGACGTGGCGGCCAAAGCGCGGGCTCCCAAGGTTGAACGCCGTCGGTGGCCCCGAGTCGCCCGATGTGGTGCGATCTGCGCTATCGGAAAGCAGCGGTCGTCGATCGTTCGAGGCAGAACGACCCACGCGGTGCCAGGAAGTCATCGCACATGTCCTCACAGCACGAACCCGCCGTTCGCACAGCAGCGCCCGACCACCCGTGGAACGGCGGGCTGGGGTCCCCTGCCCAGAGGAACGGAGCATAAGCAACCACACACACACACACATACACACACACACACACACTGCGTGTCGTGGATCTGCGCGGATTGTTCTGGATCAGCGCCGGAGGCGCTGCCAGTGGGCCCCAGCGCGGATGTAAGAAATCCGTGCGGACCTCCGACCGTTTATGCTTATGATGTGCTGTCTTCTTCTTGGCTCCGTAGGCTGCCCGCCCAGATGTCTGGAGCCGTTTCCAGGGACCAGCTGAGCGACTGACGACAAATGGGTCGACTGCTCCGACATTCGTGCGTCGGCTTCCATCGTAAGGCCGCGCGTGAGCGCCCTCTTCCCCACGCGGTGTGCCACGGTGGCGGCAGGCGAAAGCAGCGGCGTAAGGTCATGAAGTCGTCTCTCTCAAGTCCCGTTGATTTTCGTCGCTCGGCTTGGCATCCCAGGTCGGCCCCGGGGCCAGACGAGTCCCCTGCAGAGGCCGAACGCCGGGCAGGCCTACAACATAGTCGCCCCACGGCCTCCCAGAACGCCCTCTTACGCGTTCCCCCACACATACTCCAGACCTGGCAGCTCTCAGAGATGCCCGATTCATGATTCATCCCGATCCCATGATCCATTAAGAATGATACAACCTCTGATCTTGATAAACCAATGGATTCGTAGCCTAGCCTAGCCAAGGTCCCAGCGACATTCCTAAATATTTGGATATGTTCGTCTGGCACATCTGTAAACAAGGCGCCCTTATTCCTAATGTGGTTGGCCCTCCTAAGTTAGGCCCCCTCCCAAAGGATCAAGGGTACTTTCATTGCTTATCAACTTTGTCCCCATCCTGCGCATGCCTCTGAGATCCGACGTCAAGAAAACAATTGAAACATCGTGGGAAATCTCGACCAGCGCCCTCGACCCCATCTCTCTGCTGCATTTCTCGAGCCCGATCGATGTGCGATGCACTGGGGGGCTAGAACGCTCGGTGTAAACAAAATGCAAAACCCGGTTCTGTGGAGATGTCGACACATTCCTTGGGACCAGTGTTGCATCCGACGTTCTTTGGTCGACGGTCCCATGGTTTTCGTGAGAACGCCGACTCCCAACGTCATCGATCTGTTCGTCACGAGTCGTTTTCTGACGTCCCCGGGGCCCGGTACAGTCAACCCGCATAGTAAGGATGGGCAACCTCCCCAAGGGTACCCAAGGCAGCCTTGCCTCCGCGGTCCATCCTTGGCCCCTTTTGCTGGCCGCGGCCCGCTCGAAAAGTTTCGAGGTGGGCGTCCGAGGCCCTCGAGCTCCCCTCGCGCACCCTCTCCTCCTGCGGGTCGACCCGCCGCCGCCCTGCAGAGGCCGAACACGGGCAGGGGCGCCCCCCCGGCCCCGACTCGCGTCGGCGACGCGAGCGCGTCGGTTGCCCAGGTCCTCCTCTTCCTCTTCCTCCTCCTCCTCCTCCACCTACTCCCCCCCCTCCGCATCCTCCTCCTCCTCCTCCTCCTCCTCCTCCTCCTCCTCCTCCTCCTCCTCCTCCTCCTCCTCCTCCTCCTCCTCCTCCTCCCCTTTTCGCGTGTCAATCTCAGGGGTAGGGGTAGGGAAGAGGTCTGCGCCGCGGCCGCCGAGCGGCCCGGGGCGGCCGCCGCCGTGCGGCTGCTGGCGGAGCGGCGCGCGCGGGTGGACGCCGAGGACAGCGGCGGCCGCTCCCCGCCGGCGCCGGCCGTGGGCGTCTGCGCGGCGGGCGGTCCGTCGGCGAGCGGAGGGCGGCGGGAGCGTTCGAGCAGGGGATGGGCTGCAGAGTCCACGTGCCCCGCCAAGACTGATTTTCTCCTCGGATCTCGACAGGGAAGACGTGACACGTTGGCAGCTCTGCGCGGCGTTCTCCGTGGTGTTTTTGCTGGTAGACTCGACGAAACAGGTAATTTGGGGTGCATCCCTTCTGTGGTAGATCTCCCACTCAAACAGCCGCGTAAACGTGAGATACGCCCGCGGTCCAGACCTGGGTGGCCCACGGCTCCGCGGCCCATCCATCGAGGCTCGATCGAGGATCCGGCGGCCCGACAAAGCCGCTTTGGAGTAGTGAAGGAACGGGACAGGAGGGTGTGTTGTTTTTGTTCGGCCTTCGGGGGACCTCGTCGGACGCGGGTAGGACGAGGACAAATCCGTTCCAGAGCGTTCGGGAACGATCTCCAAGCGTTCCAGAACGCCCTGCGAAGGCCGCCGCGCCCGATACATTATCCAGAGCCGCCGGAGCTAAGAGGTTCTCTCGAATCATCCTCACCCGGGCGCGTCCTCGTCCTGGCTGCGTCCTTACCTCGCGGGGCCCCGGGCACCGTCAGGGAGCGACGCAGGAGGAGAGGCCTGTCCCGGGGAAGGGGGGTTCGGGGCTCCGGGCGTTGCAGTATTTTTTCGCTTTGGGCTTAGGTCGGGCCTGTCCTCCTACAGGGGGATTTTGCGCGAAAAATCAAAAATACCCTAATAAGGTAAAACAACAGTTAAAAAATAATCCCCAAACTATTTTTGTATATTTTCCCAACCCTCCTGCGTTGGGTACTCGTTATGAATAGAGCACTGCGGTCGCGTCGTCTTCCTCCTCCCGCCTCCTCCTCTCTTCCCTCCTCCTCTCTTCGGGCTGCGATCTGTGAAACTGTCGCCACTTTCGATGGCTGCTGGGGTGGGCAGCGGAGTGACGCCCCACGCAGACTCAGATTAGACCTCGCCATCCCTGGGGGGCTGCGATCTGTGAAACTGTCGCTACTTTCGAGGGCTGCTGGGGTGGCCAGCGGAGTGACGCCCTACGCAGATTCCGATTAGACCTCGCTATCCCTGGAGGGGATGCGATCTGTGAAACTGTCGCTACTTTCGAGGGCTGCTGGGGGGTCCAGCGGAGTGACGCCCTACGCAGACTCAGATTAGACCTCGCCATCCCTGGGGGGCTGCGATCTGCGAAACTGTCGCTACTTTCGAGGGCTGCTGGGGTGGCCATCGGAGTGACGCCCTACGCAGATTCAGATTAGACCTCGCCATCCCTGGGGGGGCTGCGATCTGTGAAACTGTCGCCACTTTCGAGGGCTTCTGGGGGGTCCAGCGGAGTGACGCCCTACGCAGATTCAGATTAGACCTCGCCATCCCTGGGGGGCTGCGATGAGTGAAACTGTCGCCACTTTCGAGGGCTGCTGGGGGGTCCAGCGGAGTGACGTCTTGCGCAGATTCAGATTAGACATCGCCATCCCTGGGGGGGCTGCGATCTGTGAAACTGTCGCTACTTTCGAGGGCTGCTGGGGGGTCCAGCGGAGTGACGCCCTACGCAGATTCCGATTAGACCTCGCCATCCTTGGGGGGCTGCGATCTGTGAAACTGTCGCTACTTTCGAGAGCTGCTGGGGGGTCCAGCGGAGTGACGCCCTACGCAGACTCAGATTAGACCTCGCCATCCCTGGGGGGCTGCGATGAGTGAAACTGTCGCCACCTTCGAGAGCTGCTGGGGGGTCCAGCGGAGTGACGTCCTAGATTCAGATTAGACCTCGCCATCCCTGGGGGGGTGCGATCTGCGAAACTGTCGCCACGTTCAGGGGCTGATGTCCAGCGGAGTGACGCCCTACGCAGACTCAGATTAGACCTCGCCATCCCTGGGGGGGCTGCGATGAGTGAAACTGTCGCCACTTTCGAGGGCTGCTGGGGGGTCCAGAGGAGTGGCGCCCTACGCAGACTCAGATTAGACCTCGCCATCCCTGGGGGGCTGCGATCTGTGAAACTGGCGCCATTTTCGAGGGCTGCTGGGGGGCCCAGCGGACGCAGGAATGATCCCAGCGAGTTGGCGACGCGCTAGGCCTCGCTCGCTTCTTGCACTAGATATAAGCATGTATGATCCTGTAGACCGCTGTGGCTAAACGGCGAAGACAGCGCTGCATGCGTTGAGCGAGCTCGAGCACAAATAACACTGTCTCCTGTTTCTTCTCGCCTCCTTTCAGCATCGTCACCTTCGTCCCCCTCTCACCTCATGCATTCATGCTGCTGCTGCTGCCGCGATGGCTCCTCGCCAATTCCTATTCCGTTCGTCCTGCTCCTGTCCCTAGTTCTGCCCCTGTTTTTCTCCAAGCCTGGGGCCTCAGCCTTCCTCTTACTGATCGTTGTCCTGTGGGTCGTGCAATGATCGCGCATCCCATGTAGCTCGCACACGAAATCGACGCGCCTGCACTGTCACTGTTTCTGCAAATGTTTCCCTACCCCGCTTGCCACTTGATGCCATTGGGTTGGGTACGTCGCAGGGTAATTCTGCGGTATGTTTCATTATTCGTCGAAAATTCCCCTGTAGGGGGACACGCCCGACATAACACTGGACGTGTTTTTCGCCCGGGCTCGGGCCCCGAGGATAGCATGCGACGTCGATCGGGCTTGAAGAGTGCAGCGGGCAGGTGGGGTCTTTCAGGAGGGGAGGGACACACGCAGACATCATGTAGCGTCGACTCTCAGGAAAGGATTGGGACACATGGGAAGTGGGGGGGGGGCGACAAAGAACCCAGAAAAAAATTGGAAAGACGGGGAATCCTGTTAGTTGTGGCCATTTATTTGTGTGTCCCATGTCCCCTTCACAGATGGGGCCTTGGACTCGGGTCGTGCCAGTGGACTCCGCGAGCAAGCGCCCAGGCCTCTCCTAGATAGGGTCCGAGTTCATAGGGTCGGACGGTTGCGCCGCATGGCCGATGCATCGCCGATGCGGCTCGATGTGGAGCCCGACTTGCCTCTCGTCGACGTCGCCGATGCATCGGCGATGCGGCGCGATCCTCTGGCCCCATCTACTCTGAGCCCATCTAGGAGGCGAAAACACCTAGGCCTCCCCGGTGGGTTCCGAGTTAATGGGGTCGAAGGATCGCGCCGCATCGCCGATGCATCGGCGATGCGGCTCGATGTGGGGACCCACTTCCTTCGCCGACGGCGCCGATGCATTCCTGAGGCCTCCAAATCGGCGGCAGAAGCACAACAAAAAACAGCGACGGATGATGTTTTGTATGTTTCGTATTTTTCTGCCCCCAGGGGCCCTGAACGAGCCCTGGGATCATCCAAAAATGCTTCGGGCTGGCAAACCAAACTTGGGAAGTGGTCGGGACTTCCCAGGACCCCGTATTGAAGCAAAGTGACACACGAGACATCAGAACCCGGTGTCTCGAAATGTTTCGCAGAAGAGCCAGCTCTGCCAATGCACCTCTGACGTGGCGTTTTTCTTTCTATTCGTTTTGATTGCCATTTACCCGGCGACTGGGTCTGCGAGCTTTGTGGCCCTCCCGATTTGCCCACGGGATCCCTGGGAGCCAGGGGTGAGACTGGACCATCTCAGTGCAGTTTCGGACTCCCGAGGGCCCCCAAATGACCTCTGGCCCCGCTAGGGCCTCAGGATGACCTCAAGGGTTCGGCTTCCCACGGCGCACGAGGGCTCCAGAGGCTTCACGACCGCCCCAGGGCACTCCAAGAGGACCCTCAAGAAGTCCCGAGCAAGCATGACCCACATGTGTGATCAACATGTCTGTTCCTCAGATTATGGTGTTTTCGACTTTCAGGGCCTCCGACCAGGACGGCCCCAGTGGCATCCAAGAGCTCCACGACGGCCAACCAGGCGCCCAAGACGGCCCAAGGGGGACCCAACAGGGAACCATCAGAGACCCAAGCAGGGTCAGAGAGGGATCGTCGCGAACTCTCTCAGAGGGTGCGGCTTCCAATCTGCCCCCACGACACCCCGGAGGCTTCCCGGACGCCGGAGGCCTCTAAGAGGCCCCGATGAGGCTCCCAAGAGGCTCCTGATAACCATTCAAGACCCTCTCAGGCCTCCTATGAGCTGAAGTTGTGTTTCTCCTCTTTCTGCATCCCCCTCACTGCTCTCCGTGCCTTCACCTTCCCTCCCCGGTCCTCTCTTCGCATGCCGTCTTCTCTGATTCTCCCTCTTTCCCTTCTCGTGTTCTCGTGTGGTTCTCTTTTGCCTTGCGCACTTTCCTCACCGGCCCTCATGTTCCACCGATGCTTTCCCATTCCGCTCGCCTCGTTTCATCCTACTTGCCTTCACTTCAGCCCTCCTGACACATTTGACCAGATGTAATGAAAATCCCAGCGCTGGAACCTAAGCGCGCGCGAATCGCGCTCGTGGTTGCAGACTGCCCAGTTCCCCGACCATCTCACAGCTCAGCATGCGTACGAATACATATCGTTGAATAAGTCATGGGTTGAACGCACGGGAAGGAGGAAGACGTGTGGTTAAAGGTATGCATAATGGATCGACCATGGGCTGAATAATTTGAGCATGCCCCAGTAGCTATTACCATCCGCCCATTTGAAACTGTGCGGATGCAGCTGAAGCAATGAAACAATCACAATACGTTGCATTCCAGTCAGGAACACCGGTTGGCAATGCAGAGCCGTGCAATGCAGCGACATGCAAATCAACGCCATCTCAAAGTATGCTCGCCCTCGCTTTGCCCTCGCGTGGCGAGCGCTGAAGCGGCGCACATGTAGACTGGCCTTCGTTTCGACCTCCGGACTCTGCGCGGGCATCCGACAGATTGTGCTCATGAGGAGCACCAGCTCTCGGAGACCCGCGCGGGGTACTTGGGTCGGGGTTGGCCCCCCCTGGCGGCGCCTCCGGGGCCGCCCCCGTCGTGCTCCGCGCCCCAGGGGGGGGGAGGGGCGGCTCTGGCGCCGAACTGGGAATTCCTCGCAGACTTCCGCATGGTCCCGCGCGGGCTGCGCCGCTTGCCTGTGCTCCTCGCGCGGGATTCCGCGCGGACTCCTGCCCCTGCCGCTCGCTCCCTCGTTGCCGCTCGCTCCCTCCCCAAGGTCCAGCAGAGGACTCGATGGCGGCGGCGCGGAACGTCGTGGAGGTGCTCCTCGCCGCCAGGGCCTGCCCCACGGCCTCCGGGGCCCTGAGCCGCGCGGACTGCGGGCTGGCCCCGGGGCAGCCAATAGGCACCGACACAGCTTCTCCCTGGACCTCTCTGAGGGCGCGTTGTGATCCGACGGACGAGCCGACACGTAGCGTGATTTCTTCAGGGCACGCCTTTGCAATGACGGCCATGTTTCGGCGCAGCGGTGGCCAAGCCAGTGCGAAGCGTGCCGATAGAACATAGCAACCCGCGAGCCAGCAGAACGCCTGTTACATCACTCCGCAGCGAACAAACGACGCAGACGAGCAGCGCGAGGAACACCGCGGTGAATCTCATGTGGCTGTATGCCAGGAAGTCGCAGATTCTGGGGCGAGTCCTGCCGTGGCGATGAGGGCCTCCTGGAAGGCCCAAAAAGGCCAGCACGAGGGAAGGGTGTAGCGTTAAGTAGGGCCTGTCCCCCTTCAGGGGGAGCTTCGACGAAAAATAACACATACCCCAAACATAATAATAAAACACATCTAAAAATAGTCGGGGGATGATTATTTGTTTTACGTTTTTGGATTATTTTGGGGACATTTTTTACTTCTCGTCGAAAATCCCCCTGTAGGGGGACAGGCCCGACTTAAGTGTAGCGGTATGGGAAGCATTTGTTCTTCCTCCGAGGCCGTGGCCGCCGCTGCCGAGCCGGCGGCGCGAGCGGTGGTCAGAGGAGCACGAGGTCTAAGTCGGGCCTGTCCCACCCCCAGAGGTCCTCAGGCTCCACACACGCGGGCGGCAGCAAACGAGGGCCGCTGGATGCTCTAGCAATCCTGGAACGCATCGTGAGCCAATCTTATCACGACATCCCCAGGAATCCGATTTCGTGTTTTTTGTTTCGATACGGGGTCCATGGAAGTCCCGACCTTTTCCCGAGGCCCAGCGTTTCGTCCTGTCTGATTTTTGTTGACAATCCCGAGGCCCAGCCAGGGCTCCCAGAGGCCGAACACGGCCAAACATTCGCCGTTCCCATGTTGTTTGGAGCGTCGGATCGCTGGGTCTGGACATCCTGGAATGCATCTCGAGCCAATTTTGGAGTCAACCAGCATAGTAAGAATGAGCGACTCTCCAAGGCTACCCTTGCATCCTTGCCCCTTCGGCCAATCCTTAGCGACTTTCGCTGGCCAGCCCCGTTCGAGCAACGTCAACATGTCCTTCCAAGGCCGTTACATCCATATTGGTCCCGAGGCTTGCTCCCAGGATCCATGTTGGATGGCCCTGGGGCCCAGTGACAGGCCCCTGGCGGCCGAAGTCGAGGAGAATTTCGCCCAGATTGAAAAATCTCAGATCGTCGGAGATCTGGTGCATCATGACATCATTCTCGCCCTTTGTGGGCCACGGACACGGCAGGGTCGTTTTTTTCACCGTTTCTAGAAAAGTGTCCCTTGAAGATGGAAACGGCAAAAAAACGGCCACAGGAAACGGCAACAAAAACGGCTCCAGGATCGGAACCGGAGCCGGAGCCGGTCAAAACACGGCGACGGCACTGGTAACAAAAACGGCGTTGGAACCGGCAACAAAAACGGCAAAACGGAACCCGTGAAAAAGCGGTCCTGTCGTTTCCAGGGCCCACTAAGTTCTCGCCCCAGGTGGGCGCGCTGCTGTCGCGCTGCGGGGCGGAGCTGCCGTGGCTCGAACCCGGCGCGGCGCCGGACCGCGGCGGCCACGACCGCCCCGCGTCCCCCGGAGGGCCCCCGGGCGCGCCGCTGCCGGCCGCGCAGGAGGACCCCGCCCACCGAGCTCGGGGCCCAGACATCCTCGAGTTGTCCTCATCCTCCTCCGCCCCCCTCCTCCTCCTCCGCCCCCCTCCTCCTCCTCCTCCTCCTCCTCCTCCTCCTCCTCCTCCTCCTCCTCCTCCTCCTCCTCCTCCTCCTCCCTCCTCGGCCTCTGCTCCGGCCGGGCCCGCCCCTCCGGCCCCCGCCGGCTTTCCGAGGCAGACGTACCCAGAGGCTCCGATCCTACAATTCCTGTTATGTTCCCGCCAAAGATAGGATGGAAAGCTGGATCTGCTATATGATGTCGGGACCGGAATACATAGTCAGATTCCTGCTATGTCGTGTCCAAAAGAAGCGTGTTCCGGAATACTTTATTCGGGAACTATATATAATACATAGATATATATATACACATACACGCATGTATATATATATATATATATATATATATATATATATATATATGTACATACATACATATATATATATGTATATATATTGCATACATACAAGTATATATGTATGTACATATTTCCATATATATATACATATATGTATAATATGCAAATGTATGTTTATATAGGCATAAATATACAGGTGTGTAAATGTATATGTCTATGTAATCACAGTACGCACAACTAAACACACATACACATATACATACGCATACAAGTATATAGCTAATTGGAATGAGATAGACACAATTAGATACATAAATGTATATGTTTACACATATGTATATGATACATATGTCGGTGGCTGTCGGTGTTCGCCCTCCTCGCCGCCGCGCCTCCCGAACAGGGCGCGGGAAGGGGGTGGGCGCATTTTGCGCCGCCCGCGCCATGGCCGCCGCCAGCGCCAATGGCGACTGGAGGCGCGCCCGCGGCAAGGGGGGAGGGATGTGATGATGATGATGATGATGAGGAGGAGGAGGAGGAGGAGCAGGAAGGATAAGCAGGAGGATACGTAGGAGGAGCAGGAGGAGTAGGATTTGGAAGAGGATGGGAGTGATGAAGGGGTTGGATGGCGAGGAGAATGATGAAACTACTGACCAGGGGCTGAGTGACAGAAAAATCTGTCGTTTGACAGATTTTTCTGTCATTTGCATGGGTGCGTGACGCGGGATGTAGGGGGCAACAGGGGGGATGGGGAAGATTATGGTGATGGTGGTGACGGTGATGATGAAAATGACGACGCCGATGATGCTGACAATGTTGATGACGACGATGGTGGTGGTGATGATGCTGATGATGCCGATGATGCTGATGATGATGATGATGATGATGATCATTATGATGATGATCATGATGATGATGATGATGATGGCGATGATGTTGATGATGATGATGATGCTGTTGGCGATGATGACGGCGATGGCGTTGGTGATGGTGATCGCGATGATGATGGTGAGTCGGTGCACTCCTTCACATCCCTTTCCCCCGTGCTCGCTCCCCCTCCCTCGCCCGCTCCCACATCTAGCATGTCGTCCGCCCGTTCACCTCAGCCCTACACCATCCCAAGCATCACCACAATCACCACCATCGCCGTCAATGCCATCATGTGCTCGCCATCGTCAGCATCGATTGGATCATCAATAGCATCAGCATGGTGTAGTATATCCTGCTGCCCTCACGGGTCAACGTGTTGTCCACGTGTTGGTCACGCACCAGCATTGTCATCATCTCCGTCGTCACCGCCCTCAGCATCAGCATCGTGCAGCATCATCGCCGTCGTGATCGGCATCAGCATCCTCGCCATCATCATCGCCATCATGATCAGTATCATTATCATCATCCTCATCATCATCAACAGCAGCATCATCGCCATCATCATCAGCATCATCATCACCACCATCGTCATCAGCATCATCGTCGTCATCATCATCATTATCGTCATCAGCATCATCATCATCATCTGCAATGCATCGTCGCTGTGGCAATTGAGCCGTTTGGCTGTGCCAGTGGCGCGGGGTCCGTCCGGGCGGTGGCCCGACATTGGCCGCGCGCGAAATTGGGTCGCCAAGGATGGCGCCACGCACGAGGCAGTGCAGGACAGCGGATGAAATGGAGGAGGCGGAGGCAGAGGATGATGATGGGGAGGAGGCGGGCGCGGAGAAGGAAATGACGGATGATGGGGATTATGAGGTGATATGAGACAAGCGGGATGAGGCGGGGTGAGGCGGAGGAGGCTAAGGGTTGACGGGGTGAGAAAATGATATGGGATGCGCACATCGGGCGTGGCGATGAGGAGGAGACGGAGTAGGATTAGGATGAGGATAAGGATAAGGATAAGGATAAGGATACGGATAAGGACGGATGAGGACGAGGAGGAGGATACGGAGGAGGAGGACGAGGATAAGGATACGGATACGGATGAGTAGGATGAACATGAAGGGGATGAGGTGGACTGATGACATCGAGGATGATGGTGAGGCGGCGGCGGATGGGTATCCATCGCAGGACGCGCTGCGCCCGAGCTGGAAGCAGATGCTCGAGACCACGAACGGTATCCACTACGGCTCGAACGACACAAAGATCGGGGTCGACATCGAGGCCCTCTGCACGTACAAGGACAGCCCACGTAACCATAAGTTTCATCATCCTAGCCCCTACCCCTCATGCACCCTCACAATACCATCGTCATCATCGTGTTAAGATTCCACCCCCTCGTCATTGAGAGTACCATCGCCCTCGTGCTCATCACCATCAGCAGCATCTTCATCATCGTCACCAGCCACGCCACCGTATCAATTCATGATCGTCTCTACCATTCTGATCATCACCCGCACCTCTTCATTTTCTCGACCATCCTCGGCCTCCTCACCCTCCTACTCATCCTCCGCCCCCGCCTCCTCGAACTCCTCCGCCGAACCGCCCCTCCCCCGAGGACGTGATAGCGCCGCTGCTGATGTTGGACCCCAGGGGCGGGTACTACAACCACAATGATCTAGCGGCTGCAACCTCTCCTCATCTCCTCGCCCCTTGCAACGTGTACCCCTTATCGCCTCCCCCTCCTCTTCAACACCAGCCACGTTGCATTGCCGTCTCATCTCATCCGCAGATGAGATGAGATGGGGATGATGAGGACGACGAGGAGGATGAAGCTATGATGGTGATGGTGATGGTGATGATGATGATGATGATGATGATGGCGATGATGGTGATGCCGATGATAAGGGCGAGGCTGGGACGCGTCCCGCCCTCATCCTCGCCATCATCATCAACATCACCGTGATCCTCCTCGTACGTGTCGTCCTGCTCCTCCGTCTCCTCCTCTTGCTGCCCGCGCAGTCATGCTCTCGTTCCTCCCCCTATCGGTTGCGATCGCGCACCTGCACGCGGAGAAGCCCATCATCCCGCACGTGCGGCGGGTGTCGCGGTCCATGGGGTCGCCGCCACCAACATTACCAGAGTTGTTCTCCCTGAAGCTGCGCGTGATGCTCGGACACGTTCGCATCAAACACAAGGACCACGAGTTTCGAAATACCGATGAGGAGGATGAGGATCCTGGACGAGAAACGGGCGGATGTGTGGCGGTGATGATAATTGTGATGGTGATGGCGATGGTGATGGTGATGGCGATGGTGACGACGACGACGACGACGATGATGATGATGACGATGGTGATGATGAGGATGAGGATGAGGATGAGGATGAGGATGAGGATGATGATGATGATGATGATGATGATGATGATGATGGTGATGATGGGGATGGGGAGGCGGGCGAGGCCCGAAGAGGATGGTGGGCCATCCCACCCGCCTCCCGCCATCCCACCCGCCTCCCACTCCTTCGTACACGCACGCACACGCCGTTTGCGTCGGCGGCAAGGCAGCGGGACTGCGCTGGCGGAGAGGCAACACACACACACGCACGCACGCACGCACGCATACACACACGCACACACATATATACACACACACGCACGCACGCACGCACGCACGCACGCACGCACACACGCACGAACGCGCGCACGAACGCACGCACGCACGGACACACACACTGTCCACCGATCCTCCATCCGATGCCCCCTCCTCGATCTCCCACAAATCCTGTCAACCCTTTCCCCCCCGAGCTCCCTCGTTTTCCCATGATAGCTCCACTTTTCCGCTATGCGTCAGAAGCATCATCGTCATTATCATCAGCATCGTCGTCATCGCCATCGTCAACACCATCGTCAATCCACTGTCGCCACTGCGTCTCACGCAACACGTGCACGACAGAAAACAACGTTTCTCCAGATATGGTTCTGCCACTCGCCCCCTGGTCAATTTCCTCCGTCTCCTCACCGCGCACCGCTTTCACAATTCTCATATTATCAGCCTCCTCATCCCGACCTCGAGGTCGGGATGAGGAGGCGATAAGATCCTCGTCATCATCCCGACCTCGAAGCACGGATGGTGGCCGTGCACGGGGCGATCGCCCCGTGCACGGCCACCATCCGTGCCTTAGTAATGCTCCGTAACACCCCCTCTTCGTCGGGAACCGTTAGCAAGGAGCTCACTGCGACGGCTCGCGAGAAGGCGCCCGCCGAGCTCAGAGAGTTGCTCGATCTCATCACGGCTCGGCCATTGAGTATGTCGCCGCCCGCAGCACGGAAGCAGATGGCTCGTCCTCGGTTCTCGAATCCGTTCATCAAGCTTCGTGGTGCTGCGGCGGACACACCCCAGGCGAACGACGAGCCGGACGAGTCGCAGGGGGACGTGTACCCCATCTTCGCCCAGTACAATGGCAAGACGGTGACCGCGGTCATGACTACGGGCACCACCATCGAGGCGGCGTCGTTCGAGAAGGGGGGCGACGGGTTCTTGGTGGCGCACTTCCTCGGGGCGATCGACAAGGACGGCAACGCCTTCAAGCACTGCGCCGAGCTCACCAACGATTGGCTCACGGACGGGGGAACCTTGTTGGAGCCTCCAGCGAGACCAGCAGCACCAAAAGCCAAAGCTAAACCTAAAGCTAAAGTCAGTGACGAAAAAACCTGCGAGCAAACGACCAGCAGCTGCAGTGGAGGCTCCGTTAGCTGATCTGCCGCCAGCGGTGGAAGACGAGGAGGAGGAGGAGGCACACGACGGCGATGATGGCGACTCGTATGAGGAAGCACCAGCAGATGCAGAGCCAGCACCAGAGCCAAAGGCCAAACCAGCAGCACCGATGAAAGGTAAACGGCCAGCAGCAGCGCCCGAGACCGACGAGGAGCTGCCTGCGCAAAAAAACGCCACCCCACCCCATCAAGGAATCGCCCCCCCCATCGGCTTCATCATCCCTCTTCGGCGTGTCGTATCACGCCCGCCCCTGTCAGGGGGCTCACCTTCGCACTCCAGTGACATACTCGCCCTCCTCGTCACCCGTATACCCCAATGGGAAGGAGAGGGGGATGATGAGCAGCAGCGGCAGGAGGAGGAGGAGAAGGAGGAGGAGGAGGAGGAGGAGGAGGAGGATAAGGAGGAGGAGGAGGAGGAGGAGGAGGAGGGGGAGAGCGAGGAGGAGGAGGAGGAGGAGGAGGAGGAGGAAGGAGAGGGGTGTATCAGCAGGACACGACGTGGCTGCTGACCGTGGCGGCGGGGCATGGCGTCTCATCAGTGGTGTTCTTGAAAGGCGCTGGTGTACCGATCAAGAAGCAGATTCTGCAGGTCAACGCGATGGAGACACCCGAGGAGAACAGGAAGATATGCGAGCTGGTGATCGAGAACAAGAAGAAGGAGCTCATCGACATCGCGATGACCGCCGCCGACCCGAGCGCAATTACAGCCGAGGAGCCCTGGGTAAAACCAAATCGAGACGATCAGGACGGTGGAAGAGGAGATGAGGAGTAAGATACGGGTGAGCATGATGAGAAAATGGTAAGACGAATGGCAAGGGCTGCATGCTGTTAGGGGGTGGGGGGGTGAGGAGGAGGCGCAGGAAGATGAGGATGGCGAGGGGAAGGATGACGAGGAGGAGGAGGCGGAGGAGAAGAGGAGGAGGAGCGAGGGCGAGGATAACGGGAGGGAGAGATGCCGTCCTCGGTCCGCGCCTCCTCGCCTCATTTCTCAGCCTCCGCTGTGGGTCTCCTCCTCGTCCACCTCCAGCGGCCCAGTGCCGCCATCCTCACTCTTGCAGGCGCGTGTGTTACCTTACCCGCTGATCAACATCCCCCCCACCCCATCTCCTCAACCGCCCCACGTGCACCCCCCCACCCCACCGTTCTCTCAAACGGTTCCCTCGTATTCCTCCTCATCGTCATCCTCGACTTATCCCCCCATATCTCGCTTCTCCATATCTCCTTTCATATCTATATAGACGCTGCCCCAGCAGGAGTTGTCCGCCGTGCGGAAGCTGGCCCAGACCGAGCGCGACACGCTGCTGGCAGCTGGCTAGAGACGTGTGCGCGAGCTCGGAGAGAAAAACTGAGCTCACCGCCATTAGATGTCATCAAGGAGGAGTGGCTAGGGATGAGTGGGCAACACTCGCCAGTCTGATGATTGGGTTTGCCGTGTTGAGACTTGCGTGGTCGCCACGGCCCGATTCACCTCGAAGTCCTGGTCAGACCTGGGGGCTGGAGCCCATTGGAAGCCTGGCAATTTCTGATCATCCGTCTGGCGTCGAGATTCACCTCGGAGTACTGGTCAGACCTGGGGGTCCACTTGATGTCCTGATCCGCACTGAGGGGTCACGGATTCCCCTTGGAGTAGTCGAGTCCCCTCGAGGCCCACGAGGGGCCCTCCCCGTATTCGTTTTCATCAACCCCCTCCGTATGCAGGACATGTTACTGCTCATCATCCTCATCCTCCTCCATGTCATCTCCGCATGTCCTCCTCGTCGCCATTCGGGCTGGGTGGGCTTTCTCGCTGCTCATCGTCCTCTCGTTGTCTCGGCTGCGCCCCCCTGCTGCCAGGCGCGGCCCCGGAACGCCGTCGAGGTTCTCTAGCGTTCGCTTCCCGGCGATCGGCCAGGTGGGCGCGTGGAAAAACTCGGCACTCCACCCTCCACCTCACTGCCCCTTAGGCTGTCACGCCACTAGTTAATATCATATGATTCCCGATCGCTCGGCACCGAAGTGCCGAGCGGTCAGCTCCTATCCTTCTCGATCGCTCCTAACCAAGTGTCGGTTTAACCCACTCATATCCTTCTCGATCGCTCGGCACTTGAGTGCCGATCGATCAAGAAGGATATGGGATCGCCATAGGTGGCGCGCCGAACGGCACGCCCACGCACCCTCGACGTCATCGAGATCTTCAGCGGGTCGGCGGGCATCTTCCACGAGGCCGAGCGCGTGGGGATGCGCGCGTGGCACTACGACTGGGCCTACGACGAGGACCACAACATTCTCACGGAGTACGGCTTCGACTTGCTGTGCGACCAGCTGACGCGGGTGCACATGGCACGAAACGAATGACATAAAATTCAGTCGTATGACTGAATTTTATGTCATTTGGGAGTTGGGCGAAGATGATAATGTAAATATGCGGGATGAGATGGATGATGCTGATGAGGAGGGTCGTAAAGACAAGGAGTATATTGCACGTGCGACGGTGATCATAATAAGACGGCTGGGGAATGATGGTGCGAAGGATGGTGATAACAACAAACTGATGACGATGGTGATGAGGATGATGATGATGATGATGATGATGGGGATGAGGAGGACGAGGATAGATGCGGAGGAGACTGATGCGGGTGATGAGGGTGAGGAGGACACGGAGGATGACTGTCAAACGGCAAGTGTGCCCTCCTGCACCATCGTCCCCCTTCGAGGTGAGAGAAGGCGGCTTGGTATGGATATCACCAGAGTACGGATCATGGATTCGGAGAGAGCGAGCTGACAGATGGAAATGCACGATGACTCTATCTGACTGCATGGCGCCAGAGCCACACTCGCACATCGAGGGTGACCAGATGGACATGGACATAGTTGCTGGCAATGCTATATGTAAGAGGGTTGTGGTTATCATGCGAATATGTGCGGCACGAAAGGTTCACTGTGTATGCGAGTCCGTCGAGCAGAGTATGTTCTTCGAGCATCCCATGATGCAGAATGCGCTCGTGGAGCTCGGCTATTTCTGCACTGTATCGCACATGTGCAGGTGCCCTCCTCATCTCTCCATCGCTCCTCCTCATCCTCATCGCCTCCTCCTCATCATCATCAATAGCATCATCCTCCTCCCCATCATCCTCCATATCCTCCTCCGCATCTCCATCCTCTTCCCTCCTCATCAGATCCCTCCGTGTCACTCTCATTCCCATGCGCCCCCCCCACCGCCTATCCACCTTCCAGAGGTTCTGGGGTGACGACACGCCGCGAGACGGCCCTACGGCGTTGCGCATCTGGGGATCGCCGTGGTGGGTCATGTCGTTTGGCCTCGCGTGCACGTGCGACGTGAGGCACAAGCCGATCTCGGCGCGGTGGTCAATACAATGCTGGGGGGCCTGATGTGGGATTGTAACGATGGGAGTGGCCTGAATGGATCGCGTTCAGTTCGGCGCGCCGATCTGAACTCGGCTCATTCAGACCAGGACCAGCTATTATAGCTACCAGCTTTGAGTTCAACCCCCACCCCCCTCATCCTCCTCATCCTCGTCGTCCTCCTCTTCCTCCTCACCATCCTCCCCGAACTACTCACTCATCATGGGGCCCCTCACCACCCGCCACCGCCACCCGCCACCATCAACACCATGCCCACCCTCGCCAGGACCATCCTCGGCCTACGCCACTACCAACCCGACCACCCCACACCGCCATCACCGCCAGTCAGTTTACGCCCCCAAGGCACGCTGCACGATGGAGTCCGCGGCCTACCCCGCCAGATTCTGTGGGTTCGTCATCCAGGCGTTCCAGAGGTGCAAGGACATGACGCTCGCGGACATCAAGTGGACTAAGGAGATCAGCAAGGGGCGCCCCGTGGGGGTGCGTCGTGCGGCACCGCATTCGACCAGCAGTGTAACGAGATGCTTATGCGTATGCTTAAGCATCGAGTTGCATGCACAACCAGGTCGAACGTGGCGACACACAACGCACCCTCGAGGTACATCATCAAGAAGGCGGAGATGCGGGCGACGGCGCTGCTGCTCCAGGCCAAAGTGATGCCGAGCGGGATCCCGACGGCCGACACCGTGGGCCCCCAGATGCAGATGCCGCCGCGGAAGGTCGGCGGGATCCGCAGTGATGGTGATGGTTGACTGTGGCGATGACGTTGGTCGTGGTGGTGGTGATGATGGTGATGATGATGACGATGTTGATGCTGGTGCTGATGATGATGATGATGACAAGTATAATGAGGATGCTGATGATGTTCAGATGGGGGATCGGATAGGCAATACACGATCGGACATACCGATTGGGAATGAGGATGTTGAAAGGTCATATGGTATCGTGGGTGGTGTGTAGGGTTCAGATGTTGGCGGTGACGATGGGGATTGCACATGGGGTGGCGCTGATGATGCTGAATCTGCGGTTGATGCTGATGACGATACCGATTGTGATACCGATAACGATGACGATGTTGATAATGATGGTGGGATGGTGCTGGTAGTGGTGCTTGATGTATACGGGGTATTGCCATGATGGTGATTATGACGATGAATTGGATGAGGATAATGGCAACACGGATGGATAATCAAACAACGATGCCGTCACACAGGTGGGGCCGTGGACGTCGCGACGCACGCGCACCAACGACCACCAGCCGCCCCAGCCCGCCTACCGCGACATCAGGGAGTGGGTTGCGATGCGGCGCTTCGACAGCGATGATGCGCCATCGCCAGGGGCGACGCCACACCACAATACTGGCGCATCATCATCGGCGGCAGCATCAGCACCAGCTGGTAGGGAGCAGGCCATCACCGTGAGCGATGACGACGGACTCTGGTTGTGCACACTGTGCGCGAAGCACGTCGCAGGGGACTCGCCGCTGTGCCCGCGCTGCGTCGCCGACAAGAACGGTGTGCCGCGCTGGATATGCCCCATGTGCGCCACGGCGCACAAGTTCTCCATCCAATGCTGCCCCGACTGCTTCGTCACACAGCACGGGGCGCTCCTGGAGAGCTCGTCGAGGGCTCACGCGGTCATCCAGTCTGGAGGTAGATCAGTTCGGTTCGTCGGAGCTGGTGTCGGAGGAGTCCTACCGAGTGCATCGGCTGGCAGCGCATCCGACCACTCCGATGACGCGCCGCTCGTCGCCCCCGTCGTCCGGCCAGACTGGGGCGCGTGGGATCGGGCGTGGCTGCAGACCGCAGCCGATCCGCATGATGAGAGGAGTCGGTTGCCACCGCGGGCGCCGCCACCGCGGGCGTCGCCACGGCGGGCGCCGACATCGCGGGCTCCGCCACAGAGGGCTCCGCCACCGAGGGCGTCGCAGCGGGTGCCTACGATGCGCAGGCCAGCTGCAGCGCCGCCGCCAGCACCGTTGGTGGCATCACCGCGGGCGCCAGCACCGCAGGTGCTAGCGCCGTCGCCGTCGCCAGCACCCCTGGCGCCGTCCCCGCCATCGCCGACGCCGATGGTGCATCCAGCGTCGGCTCCAACACCTCTGACGCCATCGACGCCAGCGCCAACGACACCTTCGCTGCGATCCAGGCGCCCTTGTCGCCCAAACGTCCCCCATACCGCCTGGGACGAGCATTACGATGACAATGATGATGCTGATGATGATGGTGATGATGATGATGATGGTGATGATGATGGTGATAGTGGTGATGATGATGAGTATGATGCTGATGATGCTGATGGTGGTCATGGTGATTGTGATGGTGATGATGACCAGGCTGATCACCTTGATGCTGATGATGATGATGATGATGGTGATGATGATGATGAAACTGGTGATGACTATGGTGGTAGTGATGTGATGGTTATGCTATTGATGATGAGGATGGTGATGGTGACTTCTAATGCTGATGGTATTGGTGATGGTTAGAGTGGTGGTAATGGTGATGGGTATGGTGATGCGGATGAGGGTGACGATGGGGATGATGGCGGTGCGGATGGTGATGCCGATGATGTTGATGCTGATGTTGATGCTGACGATGCTGCTGATGCTGACGATGATGGTGTCGATGCTGATGATGGTGCGGATGACGATGGCGGCAACGATGGTGATGACGATGATGATGATGATGCTGCTGCTGCTGCTGATGATGATGATGATGATGCTGGCGATGAGGGTGATGGTGGCAATGATGATGTTGATCCTGATGCTGGGACGGATGGGCTAGGACGATGACGCGGATCATGAGAGGGATGGGGAGGTGGATGAGGAAACGGAGGCTAACGTGAGGAATGGAACCCGAAGGCTGCCGAACCCGTTCGTCAACCTGAGGGCGCTGCCGCCCCAGCCCGAGGAGGACGAGTCGGAGAGCGACTAAGGGCAATTTAGTTTTGAATCTTTCTGTGCCAGCTGGGCCGCGCTGACCACCCACATAACATAAAAACCACCAAATGACAGAAAATGCCGGAAACCACAACCCCTGCAAAACCCTGTGTTTTTACATGTTTCTGGAGGCGCTCAAATGACAGAAAAACCTGTCATTCGACAGAACGTCCAACCATATATATATCTATATATATATATATATACACGAAAAAAACGACACTTCGGTTTATGTCATTTTCTGTCAGGCGGTTTCTGTCATTTTATGTCACCACACGAAAACCATATATATATATATAGATGAAAAAACATAACGACAGAATGGTGACAGAAAATGGCACTTCTGGGAGCTCAGTTCGTGATCGCCCATGTGAACTGGTCGAGTGGCAGTGGGCCAAGTCGACTGACGGGCAGGGGCCATGCGGGATGGAGGGAGTGTTGAATGGACATCGATTCTCTGGCTCACGGCACAAAACCTGGCCACCATCCCACATGGCGGTCGAGGGCCCTGTCATCTCAGCCCCAAATCTACTCTAACTGATTACCACTCCACTCCGTAAATAGGATGTCGAGGAGATCATAGAAGATTTATCGGACGTGGACTCGTTCTACTCAGACTCGAGCTTGTCACACATGAGCGGTTTGCATTCGGATGGAACCACCTGGTCTGTTGGAGGTTCTACGTTTGAGCCGTCGGGATGGTCTGCGGTCGGCGTGGATGCTGAGCAAGACCTTGATAATTTCGATGTATAGGCTGGCACTGGGTGTGCGCGCTCAGGTCCAGCTGCGTGCAGCGCGAGGCGCCTGTCTACATAGTACCCATAGGGACAGCAGGCCCTATCCATGAATTGAAGGTTACAGGCGCGTGGTCCGCCTGATCCCTGATCAAAAAGTTCATGTCGGAGAAATGTTGTAGTGCTCCTGGGTGATTCGTGCAACCGACCCCCGTCCCCAAGGTCTGGATCATGGTCGACCCCCACCGCGTGTATAGTTGATAGTTGTGGTGGTGCACGTGTTCGACACTAGTGAGAAGTTGTCTGGCCACTCCGCCCCGACCACTCACCCCTGGACCCTTACCCCGACCATGAACACTATAGTCTGAAGTCAATAAATTGTCAGGGCAGCGTAGCGCCCCCCTGATACATGTATCAGGAGGACGCTACGCTGCGGTAAGAATCGTGTATGACGGGGGGTGTACGCAGGACTTAATGCTGAGCTCCAACGCTCCACCTCCTTCCCACTTATATCTTCCCTGTGTCCACCCGCCCCCATCCTCCCCGCCACCCTCCTGCCTCTCGCGCAAGTGTCGACCCGTGGTGTGTCCCCCATCCGCCGCCGTCGTTGAGCAGCCCGACCAGAGATTGGGCCGCCACAGCCTCGGCAGTCGGGCGCCGCCATGCCGCCGAAGCGGAAGGCCGAGGCGAAGGCGGAGGGGAGCGCCGGCAAGCGCAAGCAGGCGAGGCTCGACGCCGAGAAGAAGGCCGCCGAGGAGAAGGAGCGGCAGCGCGAGCTGGATCCCGCGACCAAGATCGAGGCGCCGCCGCCGAAGGCCATCAGGGAGCTCTGGGCCAAGTGCGGCACCAACAAGCAGAAGCTGGAGGATATGCTGGGCACCATGAACAGCAACGAGAAGAAGCCCCCCTTCAGCGCGATGAGCTACTTCTTGCGCACGCAGTCCCCCGCGCGCCACGAGCAGTACAGCCAGACCGCCCAGAACGACCAGGCGAAGGTGGCGCAATCAGGGAGGAACAGCCGACAGAAACATCTGTCATTCGACAGATTTTTCTGTCGGCGCGCCCTCCCCATCATCATATCATCACCCTCCTCATTCACTCCGCAGCCCCCCCCCCTCGGCCGACTCCTCCGAACCCTCGCCATATGGATATCACTTCGCCCTGTCCCTCAATTCCCTTGTCCTTCTCACATCGTCGGGCATCCTTACTCTGTCCGTCACCTCATCATTCACTTCCACCCTCCCGCACTCCCACCCTCCCTCCTCTCTCGCACTATGCATCCCCCCATCACTTCGCCCCGCCCTTCATCACTCACTCACTCACTCACTCACTCAGCCCTCCTGTTTCGCATAGCCTTCGTTCTCGTCACCCGTCGCGATTCCCAGTCACCTTCCCCATATCTGAATGGGGGAGGTGGCGCATATAGATATGCGCGTATATAGAATGCGCATCCCCCACCCCCGTTGGCGTTCTCACACAGTTGCAGTGGCTGATGCGGTTCGTCATCGAGCCATCGGAGGGCGGCTGCATCGCGAAGACCGACTTGGGACATTCAAACTATATCGGGGGTTGGAGGATCTAGAGTATGAGTACGATGTGCATGGTGATGTTGCTGATGATGATGATGATGATGTTGGTGTCGATTATGATGAGGATGATCATGATTACGTTGATGACAGTGGTGATGTGTATGCTGATGATGTTGGATGGTGATGGCGTTGGATGGTGATGTTGATGATGATGATGGTGATGATGATGATGCTGATGATGATGCTGCGGATGGCGGTCGTGCCGATAATAGTGATCACGATGTTCCTGGTGCTGATGAGGCTGGTGGCGATGGTGGTGGCGACGACGATGCCGATGGCGATGCGAAGTGGGAATGCGACATGGTGTGTGGCGGAACGGACGTCCATCCCCCCTTATCATCTGGGTCGTGGTGGGCGGATCGAGTGGACCGATGATGCTGATGGCAAAGCTGGCATGATGTAGGGTTAGGGCTCGGGCGAATAGTACATGGGTGCACATGGGAGTACATGGGTGGGATGGCTGAGTGGAGCGGGAGCGGTGATGGTGCAGCTCCGATCTGGGATACTGGCTCTGATGTGGAGCCAGGCAACCCGCCTGGCAGCTGCCCATGGTGTCACCTCCTCCGACGCATCCCCCATCATCTGCATCGTTCTCGGACCCACCTCCTCCGCATTCTCCTCCGCCTCCTCAACTCCTCCTCCTCCTCCTCCCCCCCCCCTCCTTGCGCCGCGTCGGGCCTCGTCCTCCTGTGGTTGGAATCTGTGACATCCGTACCCCACAGGACCATCGCATCGACGTCCCGCGAGCGCACCGACGGCGTGATCGACGCGTGGCTCACGGAGGAGGAGCTCGCGGGGCCCAAGTACTTGAATTCGAAGGAGCGGTGTGGCTCTTTAATGCGCGGTCGCTCCCGCCCCATCCTCCTCCGCGCCCCCGCCATCCTCAGCAACGCCCCTGCCCCGAAACCATGTTTTCCAGAATGCCATCGGACGACGCCCCCCTCGCGTATCGGCACCTGGCCATCGGGGGGGGGGCGGGGGGGGCTTCGGCTGCTGCAACCGCCAACATCGACGCTGGCTCTGCGAGCCGCGTCGATGTTGGCGGCAACGGACATCGGAGCGACGACGAGCGAACAGACGCGCGCAGCGATTCGATGTCGGGGCGCGACGGGGTCTGCGGGCACGTGTTCGTCCGAGGAGAACGCTGCCATGCTCAAGATGGAGCTGCCCTCGCGGCCGCACAAGCGCTCGCGGTGACCCCTTTGTTGTTGTGTTTGCGTGTGTGCTTTCACCGCATATGATGCCCTCGTCATCCTCCGCATCCCCCTCCACCTCATCCCCTTCCACATCCCTGTCATGCCCCTCCTCCTACACCTCCCCATCATACTCTCAATTCGCATCTATTCCGTCCCTGCATCCTCGCCATCCCCATCCGCTGCCCCCCACTCCCCTATGCGGGAATGAGGGTGGACTGGGGTGGAACTGAAATAGTGGCTGATGCGCGCGGTGAGAGCACAGCACGACAAACGCACCAGCAATCGGATCCAGCATCCTGCGCGACAATGGGGTCTTGGAGTACCACTACGTCGTGGACGCGGAGGGGGTCGTCCAGGACAAGACGAAGCACACGTCCATCGTGGAGCAGAGCTCGGGGCTGGAGACCGACGACGCGAAGTCCGCTGCTGCGGACCGATCAGGGCAACCGAATATGTGGGAAGTGATGCGGATGCAGAGGATACTGATGATGATGAAGATGATGGTGATTATGATGATGACGATGATGATGATGATGATGAGGATGATGGTGATGATGATGGTGGTGGTGATGACGATGATTATAATGACGATGATGGTGATGGTGCTGATGATGATGACAACGGTGAGTTTGATGATGTGTATGCTGATGGGTTTGGTGGTGATGATGGTCATGTTGATGATGATGCGGCTGGTGATGATGACAATGATAATGATGATGATGATGATGATGATGATGATGATGATTATGAGGATGGCGATGATGATGGGTGCTGTTGATGACGATGCTGATGATGATGATGATGATGATGATGATGACGATGATGATGCTGGTGTTGTTGATGCTGCTGATGATGATGGTGATGCTGACGAGCATGGCAAGACTGCGGAGGATGAAGATGGCGTCATCCGCCACGTCATACCAATTCAACGCACCCACCCTCCCACCCACCCACCCCGTCCACCTGACTTTATAATCGACAGATGGGGGCGACAGATTTGTTTTCTAAGGTTCGCTCCAAGGGTCTGCGATCGATGGCTATTCCTGGCAGGTGTTGCTTCATAATGGCCTTGTGGGGCGTTATGCACAGCGTGAGGGAGTAGACAGTACATGATACCTTATGAAATCTATGCTCCAATCGTCTCGAAACCCAACGGTCTTCCATGGTCTGGAAAGGTTCCCACTTGGCCCCCACCCCCACCCGCATCCGGTATACTCTAGCCCAGGAGATGCTCAAAGGCCTCGACGGGTGGACCAAGGCCATGACTGGCAGCTCAAGCGACAGCAGCGGCTTGATCAGCGGCGGCATCTCAGCGCAGGAGAATCCTCCTCAGCATGACGACAAGGTCGCTCAGAAAGCGGAGCGAGCACGTATCAAGAAGGAGAAGGAGGAGGCCAGGAAGGCGGAGGAGGAGAAGAAGGCCAGGGATGACGAGGATGCCTTCCTCGACTCCATCAAGGACTTGCCCATCGAGGATCAGGACGCCGAGAAGAAGAAGCGCGCCGACCAGATGGAGCTCAATGATGATAGGAAGAAAATGGAGAAAACGTTCCGCGACGCCCAGAACAAGACCATCGCCTACCGCTCGGTATGCGAGACCGACGTGCCGAACGTCGGGAAGGTCCTCGCTGCGCGCGGCTACCCCGAGGAGACGGGCCACTTCATCGAGTCCGAGAGCAAGAAGGTGCACCGAGAATACCACGAAACCATAACAGTGGCATTGCCACACAGGTTGACCTAACACGCATGGTTTCATTGTCTTGGTGCCCCCAACGGGCGACACTGCTCAACTTCCCCCATGCCACCGAGAACATGATTTGCCCTCTCGGGCTGCAGTCCTCGGCGGCATGAGGAAAGTGTGCGAGGGTCCACACAGGTGATGGAGCTCATCAGCACGTTCGTGCGGGGTGTGCTCGCGAACAAGCCTGGATCCAAGGCGCGGGGCCGTGCGTTTCAAGCTACATTCCCGTCGCCAGTATCATGCTCCTCCTCCTCCGTATCTCCCTCCTCCCCGTCCTCATCGATATCATCCTGATCAACCTCATCCCTGAGGCGTGGGCATCCGACGGTGCGGTGGCGCGAAGATGACAGCGCTTCGCGCGCGATGACCTCGGGGACCGATCGGTGCAATCATTGCACGGGAATCGCGTTGCGCGACGTGGTGAGCGCTTAAGCACCACCATAATGCAACTGTTAACGACTACCCATCTCGCTCCTCCTCAGCATCCTATTCCTCCTCGTCCCGATCCATCCTCATGCCCCTCCTCTAGCTTCAATGTGTAGTGCTCCGCATCCTCCTCGTGTCCCTCCTCATCCTCCTGGTCCTCCTCCTCCTTTGTCCCTCCTCATCATCGACCTCCTCGTGCTCATCCATCTCCCCATCTCGCTCCCCATCGCCATTGATTGGTTTGTCCGAGCAAGGCAGTGCTCACGAAGGACGAGATCTTTCAGCACACTTCGAAGGTGAAGGCGGAGCTCGCCATGGTCGAGGCCGCCTGGAAGTCCTTCGAGCGCAACTGCTGGAACGATTTCAAGAAGCTCTCAGAGGTTGCCAGCTAGGCCTTTCACTCCCTGCAAAAGTAATGCGCATCTACCATGTACACCAGAAACCAACAGTCGGTCGCCCGTTGATTTCCGCCGCACGTTGCCCATCGTTCATCGCCATTCGTCCGTAGTCGGCTTCGTTGGCGGCGTCGATCGTCGTCAGCGAAGCCGACGTAGTTATTTAATCCTCGTCCGTCGACATCGCCTGTCGTCGTTGTCGGCCCTCGGCGGCTCCGGAAGATTGCATTACTTTTGCAGACCGACGTGGTGTATGCACGCACGTCGGCGGTCAGCGCTGCAGCGTTCTGTATCTCGAGGGCGAGGTGCGATTTTATATACGCAAGGCGGCTGACATCACAGCCTTCTGCTCGCTGACAGCTTGTGGTACGATGGCATGGTGGGAGGGACGAGTATCATGATGCTGGTGCCAGTAAGGACACTGATGATAATGATGGCCGTGGTGGGACTCGGGGGTGGGATGACCACACGCCGACTTTTTGCGTGCAGGAGTTTCTCTGTACACTGCGGTGTCGCAGTGACGTGGGTCCGTGCAGGGGGCGCAACAACAATGCATCATATAACGCAAATCGTACCACTGGTCGTTCTAGAATTTCGCATTCGCACGCTCGAAACATGTCGCAGTTTCGGATCAGGACCCAGTTTTGGAGCCCGCATGCCTCCCAAGCGGACAGGAGTGCGGCAGCGATGGAAGCATCATCGGCAGCAGCAGCACTCAGGCGAGACTGCCCATGGTGTCACCTCCTCCGACGCATCCCCCATCATCTGCATCGTTCTCGGACCCACCTCCTCCGCATTATCCTCCGCCTCCTCAACTCCTCCTCCTCCTCCTCCTCCCCCCTCCTTGCGCCGCGTCGGGCCTCGTCCTCCTGCGGTTGGAATCTGTGACATCCGTACCCCACAGGACCATCGCATCGACGTCCCGCGAGCGCACCGACGGCGCGATCGACGCGTGGCTCACGGAGGAGGAGCTCGCGGGGCCCAAGTACTTGAATTCGAAGGAGCGGTGTGGCTCTTTAATGCGCGGTCGCTCCCGCCCCATCCTCCTCCGCGCCCCCGCCATCCTCAGCAACACCCCTGCCCCGAAACCATGTTTTCCAGAATGCCATCGGACGACGCCCCCCTCGCGTATCGGCACCTGGCCATGGGGGGGGGGGGCGGGGGGGGCTTCGGCTGCTGCAACCGCCAACATCGACGCTGGCTCTGCGAGCCGCGTCGATGTTGGCGGCAACGGACATCGGAGCGACGACGAGCGAACAGACGCGCGCAGCGATTCGATGTCGGGGTGCGACGGGGTCTGCGGGCACGTGTTCGCCCGAGGAGAACGCTGCCATGCTCAAGATGGAGCTGCCCTCGCGGCCGCACAAGCGCTCGCGGTGACCCCTTTGTTGTTGTGTTTGCGTGTGTGCTTTCACCGCATATGATGCCCTCGTCATCCTCCGCATCCCCCTCCACCTCATCCCCTTCCACATCCCTGTCATGCCCCTCCTCCTACACCTCCCCATCATACTCTCAATTCGCATCTATTCCGTCCCTGCATCCTCGCCATCCCCATCCGCTGCCCCCCACTCCCCTATGCGGGGATGAGGGTGGACTGGGGTGGAACTGAAATAGTGGCTGATGCGTGCGGTGAGAGCACAGCACGACAAACGCACCAACAATCGGATCCAGCATCCTGCGCGACAATGGGGTCTTGGAGTACCACTACGTCGTGGACGCGGAGGGGGTCGTCCAGGACAAGACGAAGCACACGTCCATCGTGGAGCAGAGCTCGGGGCTGGAGACCGACGACGCGAAGTCCGCTGCTGCGGACCGATCAGGGCAACCGAATATGTGGGAAGTGATGCGGATGCAGAGGATACTGATGATGATGAAGATGATGGTGATTATGATGATGACGATGATGATGATGATGAGGATGATGGTGATGATGATGGTGGTGGTGATGACGATGATTATAATGACGATGATGGTGATGGTGCTGATGATGATGACAACGGTGAGTTTGATGATGTGTATGCTGATGGGTTTGGTGGTGATGATGGTGATGTTGATGATGATGCGGCTATGATGATGATGATAATGATATGATGATATGATGATGATGATGATGATGATGATTATGAGGATGGCGATGATGATGGGTGCTGTTGATGACGATGCTGATGATGATGATGATGATGATGACGATGATGATGCTGGTGTTGTTGATGCTGCTGATGATGATGGTGATGCTGACGAGCATGGCAAGACTGCGGAGGATGAAGATGGCGTCACCCGCCACGTCATACCAATTCAACGCACCCACCCTCCCACCCACCCACCCCGTCCACCTGACTTTATAATCGACAGATGGGGGCGACAGATTTGTTTTCTAAGGTTCGCTCCAAGGGTCTGCGATCGATGGCTATTCCTGGCAGGTGTTGCTTCATAATGGCCTTGTGGGGCGTTATGCACAGCGTGAGGGAGTAGACAGTACATGATACCTTATGAAATCTATGCTCCAATCGTCTCGAAACCCAACGGTCTTCCATGGTCTGGAAAGGTTCCCACTTGGCCCCCACCCCCACCCGCATCCGGTATACTCTAGCCCAGGAGATGCTCAAAGGCCTCGACGGGTGGACCAAGGCCATGACTGGCAGCTCAAGCGACAGCAGCGGCTTGATCAGCGGCGGCATCTCAGCGCAGGAGAATCCTCCTCAGCATGACGACAAGGTCGCTCAGAAAGCGGAGCGAGCACGCATCAAGAAGGAGAAGGAGGAGGCCAGGAAGGCGGAGGAGGAGAAGAAGGCCAGGGATGACGAGGATGCCTTCCTCGACTCCATCAAGGACTTGCCCATCGAGGATCAGGACGCCGAGAAGAAGAAGCGCGCCGACCAGATGGAGCTCAATGATGATAGGAAGAAAATGGAGAAAACGTTCCGCGACGCCCAGAACAAGACCATCGCCTACCGCTCGGTATGCGAGACCGACGTGCCGAACGTCGGGAAGGTCCTCGCTGCGCGCGGCTACCCCGAGGAGGCGGGCCACTTCATCGAGTCCGAGAGCAAGAAGGTGCACCGAGAATACCACGAAACCATAACAGTGGCATTGCCACACAGGTTGACCTAACACGCATGGTTTCATTGTCTTGGTGCCCCCAACGGGCGACGCTGCTCAACTTCCCCCATGCCACCGAGAACATGATTTGCCCTCTCGGGCTGCAGTCCTCGGCGGCATGAGGAAAGTGTGCGAGGGTCCACGCAGGTGATGGAGCTCATCAGCACGTTCGTGCGGGGTGTGCTCGCGAACAAGCCTGGATCCAAGGCGCGGGGCCGTGCGTTTCAAGCTACATTCCCGTCGCCAGTATCATGCTCCTCCTCCTCCGTTTCTCCCTCCTCCCCGTCCTCATCGATATCATCCTGATCAACCTCATCCCTGAGGCGTGGGCATCCGACGGTGCGGTGGCGCGAAGATGACAGCGCTTCGCGCGCGATGACCTCGGGGACCGATCGGTGCAATCATTGCACGGGAATCGCGTTGCGCGACGTGGTGAGCGCTTAAGCACCACCATAATGCAACTGTTAACGACTACCCATCTCGCTCCTCCTCAGCATCCTATTCCTCCTCGTCCCGATCAATCCTCATGCCCCTCCTCTAGCTTCAATGTGTAGTGCTCCGCATCCTCCTCGTGTCCCTCCTCATCCTCCTGGTCCTCCTCCTCCTTTGTCCCTCCTCATCATCGACCTCCTCGTGCTCATCCATCTCCCCATCTCGCTCCCCATCGCCATTGATTGGTTTGTCCGAGCAAGGCAGTGCTCACGAAGGACGAGATCTTTCAGCACACTTCGAAGGTGAAGGCGGAGCTCGCCATGGTCGAGGCCGCCTGGAAGTCCTTCGAGCGCAACTGCTGGAACGATTTCAAGAAGCTCTCAGAGGTTGCCAGCTAGGCCTTTCACTCCCTGCAAAAGTAATGCGCATCTACCATGTACACCAGAAACCAACAGTCGGTCGCCCGTTGATTTCCGCCGCACGTTGCCCATCGTTCATCGCCAATCGTCCGTAGTCGGCTTCGTTGGCGGCGTCGATCGTCGTCAGCGAAGCCGACGTAGTTATTTAATCCTCGTCCGTCGACATCGCCTGTCGTCGTTGTCGGCCCTCGGCGGCTCCGGAAGATTGCATTACTTTTGCAGACCGACGTGGTGTATGCACGCGCGTCGGCGGTCAGCGCTGCAGCGTTCTGTATCTCGAGGGCGAGGTGCGATTTTATATACGCAAGGCGGCTGACATCACAGCCTTCTGCTCGCTGACAGCTTGTGGTACGATGGCATGGTGGGAGGGACGAGTATCATGATGCTGGTGCCAGTAATGACACTGATGATAATGATGGCCGTGGTGGGACTCGGGGGTGGGATGACCACACGCCGACTTTTTGCGTGCAGGAGTTTCTCTGTACACTGCGGTGTCGCAGTGACGTGGGTCCGTGCAGGGGGCGCAACAACAATACATCATATAACGCAAATCGTACCACTGGTCGTTCTAGAATTTCGCATTCGCACGCTCGAAACATGTCGCAGTTTCGGATCAGGACCCAGTTTTGGAGCCCGCATGCCTCCCAAGCGGACAGGAGTGCGGCAGCGATGGAAGCATCATCGGCAGCAGCAGCACTCAGGCGAGACCAGCAAGTTTCTGCACCGTCTCTGGGCTAGGAACAGGCTCAGCTCGATCGAAGTTGGCGCTGGTGCACGTGCAAGCGTGGCTGATGATGTACGGTGCGATACGTTGGGGTCGTGGGGCCGAGTCGGCGCTAAGAAAACAACACGACAGAACGCGCTGAGGGACTTGGGCAGGAAGCTCGAGAAGGACAGTTGCGTGACAAATGCAAACCATGCCCCTCCCCCGACTGACTGGCCACCTCCACGCGTTTCAGTCAACCGGATTGCTGAGTGATGCTACGGTGTCAACTGTAGTCTCGACTGCCTGGACCGCGTGGGGCGACATCAACTTTCAATGTGTTACCGCCCTCGCCAGAAAACGTGGATGCCAGCACCGTATCAGGCACGCGTACCGCTTTGGGATCGACGGGCTGGTGCCCAAGTAGTTCGAACTGTGAATTTTTTGCTGCTGACAGGGGTGCTCGATGCCAAGATTTCGGCAGGCTCTGCAGTATCAGATTGGACATCTTACGACCCGCGTCAGGACTCGTATGGGGATCGACGTTGGGTGGACTGGATGATGCTTGTGATGTTGATGATGGTGATGACTAATGATGTTGACGATGGTGACGACGATGGTGATGGAGACGACGATGCTGATGGTGGTGATGATGATGATGAGCTCTGGAGTTCGAAAATGATGATGGTGGTGGCGATGTGTATGGCACTGATGATGTTGCTGCTGATGCTGCTGATGATGATGTGGCGCAGATGATTCGTCCAATGGGTGGGTTCACGGATGAAGGTGACATGCAAATCTGTCACGTGACATATTTTTATGTTGTTTGCGTCGGGGTCGGAGTTGCGATCAGGAGCCGTTGCGTCCAGCAGTGCGTGAGTACTTGGAGCGGATTGGCGCAGATGTCGATCCGACCAATCTCGTAGTATGTGGTTCATGGGGAGATGGCGCGCCATACAACACCCGCGACTCGGTCTACCTGTGGACCCTCACGGCACTGACTGGGAGGTGGGGGTATGCAAATATATCCCCACTCTCCTCCATCTCCTTCCGCCCCCGTCGCTCCCCTCCTCCCCACACTCCGCATCAAACTCCTTCCTGATTCCGCACTCAATGCCAGTCCACAGGTGCCGAGATCGATGGTGGTTCGTCTGCTTTGGGCAGCGCAGTGTTTACCAGTGCGGATGCCATGGCAGATGCACATTTAAGCAGGTGCTGTGTTTGAAATGCTCGGTCGCGGGTGCATCCGATCGGCATTGCGTAGCAACGCACCCGACCACCATCATCCCACCACACGGTTGCTTTGACTTGGGCCCAGTATAGTGGACTCCATCAAAGCAAACGCGTGCAAGCATATATGCTTGCATGATGGTGGTCAGTGTTGTTGCGCGTGCATGCGCGCGAACGGAACCCCACTGACCACCCGCTCGCCAGACATCCGATCCCCGCCGCACGCACCCCGAGGTGTGGGCGGTGCTTGGGTGGATGTGCAGCTGTTGGCTTACTGGGAAATGGCCTAGCGTGCGCCACGACCAGATCCCCTTTTCCAGGTCGCCATTTCGCGGCGACAGGCTCCGCTCGGCCAGAGCTGGACAAGCCATGAAGGTGAGGGGTGTATTGATCGACTTCAGGGGGGACTGGGCTTGGTACAAGCAAGTGTTCGGAGTGCCGGGGTGGCGGGGTGGACCGAGTACTGCCAAAATCTGTTTTAGATGCCCGTGCACTGTTGCCGACCTTCCCAATTTTGATCTGTTCGCTGGTTGGCGCAGAGACCTGTACACCCCAACGAGATACTTGGAACTTGCACGACAGGGGGGCGGTGATTTGGATTTCAGCCCCATGCTGGTTCCTGGGTTTACCTGGAACTACTTGCGTCCAGGCATGATGCATGCAGGTTGCCTCGGGGTTGCACAAGAAGCGTGTGGAAACATATTGTGGGAACTGTTTCTCGAACTCGGCGGGAAGCGTGCAACGCCGTTGGAGGCAACGGGCATGTTCAAACAATAGCAACGATGAGGAGGAGGAGGAGAATGCGGAGGAGGAGGAGAAAGAGGAGGAGGACTATGACAAGCACGATCACGAGGGACGGAAGATGGTGAGGGTGAGAGGGGGGGTGCAGTCAACAGGCGAGGGTGGACATGGGGCCACAGGCAGAGACCAAGTTGCTCAACTTGATTGCGATTTCTGCTCATTCGATCGGCACCGACCCTCCGTTCAATAAGCTGACGGTCACCATGTTCAGGAATAAGACCACGAGAGCTCCCAAACTTAAGTCCAAAGCGGCCGAGAGTCGGTACCTAGTTCCAGTGCTCGTGCATCTGCTGCGGCACCTTGTGAAGTGCGACTCCGTTCGTGCACGCACCAGGTGGAGCGGGGCAGGAATGCCCACGCCCAATTGCAGGCTGTTGATTTAGTTCGAGCCCCCTCTCGTGCTAGTTCTGCTGGCATCTCGAGTTTCAGTTGCGCTTGCCTGTAGGTTGAATTGCATAGAGTTTCTCTCGCGCTGCTACGAGGAGATGGCAGCCTGGGACTGCGACGTGAGCCCTCAGCGACTGTCAGAGTTTGGTCGCAGGCACCTCTTGCTCTACAGGGCCATGGGGTACGAGGCCCTGGACACCATGTGCTGGAGGTTGAAACCAAAACATCATATATTCCTGGAGATAGTTGGGGAAGCATCCCCTGGCAACCCAGCGGATCACACGGGCGAACACATCCCTATCCCCCTCCTCCACCACCTGAAGCCCTACGATACGCGCCCTCAACTGCACATCACCACCGTGAGCTAATGCGGTAATGTAGGGCACGTGTCGTACGGACCATGATGTCTCACCTCATCCCTCCTCCTCCTCATCCCCCAGCCACGGGACCCCCCCCCCCCAAACGCACGCGACGTGACACAAAAATCTGTCATATGACTGAAAATTGTGTCGGCCAATTGCGCGTCCCACCCCCGTAAAAAAACCATTGAACGGGACCCAGCGTCACAAGCGACGCACAAATCACAGACCATCCAACCACCTGACTGAAAACTGCGTCGGCCAGGTGCGCCCCCCACCCCACCCCGACATATATGACGGGGACCCAACGACACGCACGACGCACACATGACAGAAACATCAGCCATAGTATTGAACACGAATGCTTCGACCACTTGCGTGCCCCATCTCCCCCCCAA
>CAUYUJ010014249.1:655000-692500 GCA_963575745.1 Prorocentrum cordatum | reverse complement strand
GACCAGGAGGCTCCGAGGAGCGCGGCCGGAGCTCTCGGCGCCGCAGGAGTGTCACACCAGGCGTCCTCGCCCAGTCTTACGTCGGGCCGGTCCCTCCACAGGGGGGATATTCCAAGATAGCCAAAAATAGCATCTCGGGATCATTTGTTAGTTAAGTATGTTTGACATTTTTTGGAGTATGTTTGGCATATTTTTAATTTTTCGTCGAATATCCACAGGGGGAATTTCGAAAATAGCAAAACAATAATCTGGGGACTATCTTTGGAGCATTGGTTGGCCACTTTGGAGCATCTTTTGGGTATGGTTCATTGTTCGTCGAAAAAACCCCCTGTAGGGGGACACGCCCGACTGAAGCCCAGTCTCGGGCCCCGGGGCCCCCACGGATCGCCAGCTGGAAGATGGGGTCCAGGGTCCGGGCTTCCGGCCATGATTTCCGCGATGCTGCCATCGTGTTGCCTTATAGGTCGGGCCTGTCCCCTACAGGGGGATCTTCGACGAAAAATGAAAAATATTCAAGCAATACACAACAAAATGTTAAAAAGATACTCCAGAAAGAGTCCCCAGACCATTTTTGGATTATGTTTGGATTGTTTTTGGGGTGACAGGCCCGACTTAAGGGAAGGTGCCGAATCTTACCCTTGTCTCGTCGTTTCCACCTGTGAGGGCCTCCTGGGAGGGCCCCATCGCCACTGCTGGATGCGCCTCGGGATTCCGGCCAGAGCGCGCCCTGGGAGAGGCCCTGGGAGCAGCAGGATCGGCACCCCGGTGTCCCGGATCCCTGACCCAGAGAGCCAACGCATTGCACGAGTCGAGACGGAGGCTTGTCGCCGGTCGACCTCCAGAGGCCGTCGCCGGGCCCTGTGAAACAACGGCTCGGGGTGAAAAGCCGGATCCTTGGAGCGGTCGAGACTTGCGAGGACAGGACCCCGAGCTGAAAAAATCGGCACACCGGATCTCTGGGAGGTTTAACAAAAAACGTCGGATCTTTGGGAGGTGGGGACCCAGCAATTTTTCACATGGGGCGTTTCCGCCCAGTTTCGGACCATGGGGCCATCGCAGATCGATCTGGCGCGAAAAATACAGCAAAACGGTGCGCGCGACCAGTATCTTTCGGGAGCGCATCCCCGAGCGCGCCACATATCGGTCGCAACTTGAGGGGTCGAGTTTTGGTAGAGAAGAGACGGTGCGTAGGCGACCAAGGGAGGGTGTACATGTCGGTAGCGTCGAGACAAGCGAAATTCGGTAGCGACCCACATGCTAATGTCGGTAACGATCGAACGGAATTTTGGTAACGATCGAACGGATTTTCGGAACATATCGAATGGGATGTAGGTAGTGATCGAAGGGGATTTGGGGATTTTGAATATCTATATATCTATACATCTATAGCTTTCCGCATAAGCGAATAGGTGTGAGGGTGCGTCACGGGTTGGTCGTTGACACGAGTGGGACAACAATAACAAAGACACACGTGGGACAACAAACAACAACAAGGCAACAACAATCCGCACCGCGGAACCCCACTTCAGCCACACACCCAGGGACAGGACAGTGAATGACCGTTCGGCCCCCTCACTCTGATTCACCTAACCATCGTCGTCATCTCCAGTGTCATCCTCCATCATTGTCCCTCATTGTCCTGTCCCATGTCACCTTGCTCCCCCATCACAGTTCCGTTTGGAGGCTCTTGGGGATTTGTTGGAATCCTCCTGGGACTCTCTTGGGATTATCTTCTGGGCCCTCAGGGCACTCGTGGGTCGCTTGTTGGCTAGTGTCGTGATGATGATGATGATGATTACGATGATGATAATGTTGGCGGTGGTGATGGTGGCAGTGGTGATGTTGATTGTGCTGATAGTGATGATGCTGCTGATGATGATCATGGCGTCGGTGACAATGGTGATGGTGATTGTGAAGTCGATGCTGATAGTGTTGCTGGTGGTGATTATTTTGGCGACCGCCGTCGCATGACGAGGCTTCTGCTGTTGATGACGATCACGCTGCTGCTGCCGATAGAGCTGATGATGTTGATGACGATGACGATGGCGATGATTCTGAGGATTATGATGATCCGGATCTTGGTTAGATACCACAGCTGTAGTCGATATTGTTACCAGGCACACGCACGTATTCAGCTCTGAACGAAGTGCGCATACCATAATGAATCACCCGATCTGACGTTGGTCTGACGTTACACTGACGTCAGAGAACATCCTCTGACGTCAGAGTGCTTTGTCTGACGTCAGACGCTTCCCCCTCCGTTTCGCCCTCCCTCCGCTCCTCTCTCCCTCGTCCACCCCAGGGCCCTTCTCCTCGGGGCCCTGCGGGGGCCTATCGCTGATCTTTCGCCAACCTATGCACCACCGTGCTTCCCCATCCTGGTGTTCATCGGCTGAGCGTTGGTCTCGCACCCTCCGTCCTCCACCTCATCACTTTCTGCTCCTCAGCCTCCTTATCCTCCTTTGGTCGAAAGGCACTGCACCAGCCAACGCCCAGAGGGGAGGGCGGCCGAAGGGGGACGAATTGAGCAGACACGAGCAGGAAAGGCGAGGTATGACGAGGATGATGGCGCGACTACATTGGTATGGTATTATGGCGGTATGTGGGTGGCACCGTAGTGATCTGGTTGGTGGTGTGGCAGTGGATGTGGTATCCGAGTGGAGGCGATGAAAACCGCAATGGTAGTGATCATGACGCGACCGCAGCGATATCAATGGTGATGAGCATGTTGATTGCATCCGCTCCCGAATCTTACGGTCGCCAAGAGCGGTCGCGACGTACCAGACTTCTGGTATCAGCGGAAATGAATTTCGTGTGCGGCGGAAATGCATTGTTCTCGCAGCGTTGATGATCTGTTTCGGTAGCGACGATCGTGAATTTCGTGGACGGTCGTGCGGCAGATTTCGGTGGCGACGGATCAGATGTGGCGAATGTCGTCGACGGCTCGTACGTAAACGGAATTCACGACCAGAAGCCGGATTTCGGTCGCGACCGGTTCGTCCAGAGCGGTTCCAGAAGTTCTCGGTGACGGATTTTGGTCGTGTTTGTACCACTGTCTTTGCATGTTGTTCGCGACGTCGGATCTCAGGAATGTCATCGAAGGACCTCGTCGTCGTCGTCGTCGTCGTTTTGGGCTCTTGCCGAGGCCACTCTGGATGCTCTTGGCGCCACGGCCCGGGCGCGGCCCGAGGCAGCGACCAGTCGGGGGCACCGTCAAGAATCGGCCCAGTTTGGGAAAGCAGCCCCGGAGAGTGGGTCAAGACCTCTGGGGGTCGACGCCAATGGAGAAATCATGATGTCGGGGCTTTGGGGGCGCGGAGTGTGGGGAGGCAGGTGCTACACCGCCGCGAGGAGGTCCACGATGCCTTCCCATACTGGGGATAGGGGGTGTTCGACCAGGAGGGGGGGGGGGCACTCCACCAGGGGGACCCCCCCCTAGCTCCTCTCCCTGGTGGTCCCTGGTGGTGTTGGTGTCGCTTTTCCGTTGGCTTCTGGGGGAGGGGCTGGTTCTGCGTCCCCGCTCGTTTCTGACGGCCCTTGGGGCTCCGTCGAGGGCCCCCAGAGGCAGAACGGTGCTTGAAACCTGTCGTCGTGGGGGGTGCAGTTAAGTCGGGCCTGTCCCGCTACAGGGGGAACGTTCAGAAATAGTTAAACAAATGATATGGGGACTAAGTTTGGGGTATTTGTGGGTATCTTTTGGGCTTTGTTGGGGTATTTTTAATTTTTCGTCGAAAATCCCCCTGTACTGGGGACAGGCCCGACCTAAGGGTACAGTCGGACACCGACGCACAAGATCGAGGTCGGCTCGGGGAGAGTGCCCTACCGTTCTTCGTGCTTCTCTCGCCCCCTGGGGGAGGGTGCCCTTGGATGTGCTGCTGGATTTGGCCGGCGGAGGGTCTCGTGTTGTCGCGAGTTTCGGGTCGGACGAAAGGAGGGGATAGGGAAAGGGAGGGTTACGAAATCGGCTGCATGCAGCTGGTTTCGGCCCCACCGAGGGGCCCATTCCTCCATACATGGGCGCCTCCCGGCGCCGGAAGGCGCCGGGAAAATCAGCTACGCGAGCCGATTCTCAGACCCCCCCCTTTGCTACCCCCCCCTGTCGCCCAGCCCGAGAGCTGTGCTTCTGGCCCAGCTTCGCCTGTGTCCCTCCTGCCTCCCTCCCCTCCCTTGGAGCTCGAGGGCCGGGGAGCCGGGGGGGCGAGGGGGGCAGGGCCCGGCCGCCGCGCCCCCCCCCCCCTCCCCCTGGTGAGCGAGGAGCCCTTCGAGGTGGCCGAGCTCCGCGAGGCGGTGCTGTCCTGCGACCTGGAGGCCCGCCCAGGGAGGAGCATCCGTGGTGGGCCTGTGTTCCACCACCACCAAAGGTGGGAGGGGGGAGGGAGGAGGAGGAGGAGGAGGAGGAGGAGGAGGAGGAGGAGGGGGAGGAGGGAGGGGGAGGAGGAGGAGGACGAGGAGGAGGAGGAGGAGGAGGAAGGAGGAGGAGGAGAGGAGGAGGAGGAAGAGGGGGAGAAGGAGGGGGAGGAGGAGGAGGAGGAGGAGGAGGGGGCGGAGGTGGAGGAGGAGGGGTCCCCTTCCAAGTTATGGTGGTGGTGGTGGTGGAAAACAGGCCCATCAATCGAGGCCGGAAAAAAGCAGCATAATCACGAGCTTCCGCAGTTCCGTGCGGACTCCTGGGTCGGCGCTGGAGGCGCGTCCCAGGGGAGCCCAGCGCAGAAGTCCGAAAGTTTATGCTCATGCCGTTCTTGTGCCTCCCTATGAGGATGATGGGATGGGGGGTCCTGGAGAGTTTTGGTCGCGTTTTCGGCGTTCACGTGATTACCCTTCCGAAGCCTCTGGGCCGATAACGCACCATGTGGGATGAGACATTTGTTCTGCGGAAATGCACCAGGTTCCAGGACCCGTTTCCCTCGGTGCTGCTTCCCTTCATGCCAGAGGAGCCCAGCGAAGAGGAAGCATGCCTCGGGGGCGTCGCAGAGTCGCAGAGGGGGGGCGAGGGTAGGAGTTCGTGGATATCGCGGCAGGGGCTACAAGCTACAACATCTCCCAGATGTCATGGTCCCGTCTTCTGGTTTCAACAAGCCCCCTGCTCCCCTCCCCCTCGTCCGCGCGCATTCTTCGGGCCGTGATGCGTCAACCTTCCTTTTCCTGGCCCCCCCTCTTGAGCGGACCCGCAGTTCGTCGTCGTCATTTTGTTTTTTTTCGGGGAGGCGTTCCAACAGGTTCCCGGCCAGAGCGGACCCCTGACGGGATCTGGGGATCGATTTCCAGACCGACGAGGAGGGCATGTGTTGTCGTCGTCGAGGGCGTCGTCGTCGTCGTCGTCGTCGTGGTCGTGGGAAGTGGTGAAGGGAGCAGGTCGGATTTTGATGGTGAGGTTTTGCCATTCGGTGCCTTCGGGCTGGGGCGCCGTTCGAAAATTTGCCAATACACTGTCCGTGGCGTCTGGTCCGGGAGTCATTTTAAAAGAACCCCAGTGGCCGATCCAGTCCCCTTAGGGCTATCAAGAGACGACCCTCGACGAGAACGCTCAGAGATGCCCGATGTATCTTCATCTGCGTTGATCCAACTCCTGCCTTAATACTATGGAGAGTGCCTCGTCATCGAGAAGCGCAGGGCTGGCTTCGTGCTCTCGGCGGACGCTGGGCGAAGTACAAACGGAGTGGGTTTGTTGGCGGCGCTTGGCAGAATCTCGGCGCAGGTTGGCGTCAGCACAGGCGTAAAGTCAAGACGCCGAATTAAGGACCGCTTTGGAATCAATTGGGGCTTCCGTGTTCGGGCCGTGCCTCAGATGTAAGCCTGGAAGCCTATGCGTGGCCGAGGATTGCCGTGGCCAGAACAGTCCAGGATTCGTTCCTTCTGTTGCGTCCCTCGTGGGCGGAAGAATGATGGCTGTGCCCCCCCCCCCCCCAGCGCCCGAGAAATGTGAGCGCTGGGGCGCCCGGTGTGTCAGGAGCTGGAGCGGTGTGGCGTGATTCGTTGCTGCTTCGGTGGGTCCGAGGACGGCTGCTCCGGACGGTGAGTGCGGCCCAGCACGGCAGGTTCGCGTCGTGTCGACGCGGCGGCGACCCCAGCACGGACGCTCACTCAAGTTTGAGCGCCGCCAGTGGCCCAGAATGAGCCGACACCGAACGATCCGCGCTGTCGGACACCAGCGATCGCTCAATGTTGAGCAAGTCCTCACGACACGAGCTTGCCGCACTCACTTGCAATGTTCGGTCTCTTCAGCGTGTCCCACGTACGCCTCGGGAAAGCCGGCTTAAGCTCATCGTTGCGATGTTCACGTCGATTTGCAGCACTGTTCCCGCAGATGTGCCCCAGCAGATCCAGACTTGTGGACTGAACGCAAATTGTAGACTAGAAGTGCAGATCGAGTGCCCTGGTGCCATATTCTGTACTCCTTCGATGCGTACTCCCTCGTCGCGTAGGGACTCGTCGAGGGACTAGTCGAGGGAGTATTGTCGCGTAGCGCCCTCCCTCGACAGAATATTGACTAGAAGTACTACTAGTACTTCGAGTCCCTATTCTGTACTCCCTCGCCTCTGGATGCTCTGGATGTCTGGCGGTCAAGTGCTCCGCGTGTTCACGGGAGCGGCCTGCAGAACGCAGTCGCCCGAGATGTTCGACCTTCCGCTTGCCATGCGCCAGGAGGACGAGCACGATGGGACGGAGTGGCCATTCGTTTAGTCATGATTGCAGTTTCTTGCCGTGGAGTCTGGCCCAGTTACGATCTGGGGCGGCAAAAAGGGGGGTGATGACTAGGGGGGTGGATTTCATGGCGGGGGCCATGAGATCTCCCAAGATTTCATGGCGCCTCTTCTTATTTCATTGCGTCCCTGCCCTCCCCCCAGACCGCGCACATGCCGCCGGCCATAATTTGCGACCCCCCCTCTTGGACGCCCCCCTCTTGGCCGCCCCCGATACGAGAGAGCATGCTTTTCCAGAGAGGACGTCGACATCTTGCGGGATCTCGGCGGAGCAGACCTCGCATGCAGTGGAAGCGTTGGAACGAGAATATTCAGGTTTCGGAATGGGCTGGGGGGGGGGGGCCTTCTTACGTGATCTCCGGGTTCTCGTTCCGGAACCAGGCGCATTGGGGGGTAGAGAGGGGTTTCGGTGTTTGCTTCAGGTTCGATATGGCCAGTCTTTGCCTTACAGTTTTCGGCTTGCCATGGGGTGCCGTCTTTCTGGTCGACAGTGCAATGCCCCATGGTGCAGATCGGCGATGCGGTGCGATCTTTCGGCCCTATGTAACCGGGCCCTGTCTGGAAGGCCTCCTGGTTGCTCGTCCCTCCGTGTTCTCCTGGAGATGGGTCTCATGGGGGCCCATAATCTTTCGGGAGCCCCGTCGGATTTGGTTCGTGTCGTGACTCAAGTCGTGATTGAATGTGTTTGATCGCGATTTCGCTTTTTTTTGGCTCGCACTCCTTTCTAGTTTGATTTTGACATGTGTTCGGCGCGCAGTGGGTATAACGGTAGAACTGTGGGAGGTGTTGTTCGTTTGGCTCTAGCTTGTGCTCAGTTGTCTCTCTGTTTGGCTCTAGCTGCCCACCAACCTTGCCGTAGCCAGCCAAGCTCATGTTCATCACTTTCACCTTGTACTGTGTGTGCGTGCAGTTGAGCATCTGATTGAAAAACAAATCCTCCCGATGAGCTGGCCCAGATTCTTGAGCACGTCCGCCCCTCCAGCGTTAACTACAGACATTGGCGCAGGCTTGCTCCAAGATATGTTTGGGAAGTTGGGTCAGGGGTAAGGTTTCGTAAACTGCAGTGCTCTTGATCATGTGTTCGGCTGTGCTGCCCTAAGCTGCCCTCCATTGTGTTGTCGCCTTGCCATTCATTTGCCGCGCGCTTGGATCTGTCTTGCCTTGGGGCCTCTGTCGGCGTCCCTGCATAGTGCGTGGTGCGTACACCATTCCTTATGTTATTTGCCTTCCTAGCTAGCCTTCGGCACTCGGAGGAGATGACTCGTAGCTGGGGTCACGCCTGGTGCATTCCAGTCGGGTGGCGCGAGCCATTGCGGCGTCTCTTCGTATGCGGAAACCAAGTGGTACCCATACCGCTACTCCCCAGACCTCTCCCAGGGTGCGTTCTAGCCAGGACTTCGAGGCGAATCCAACGGTGACGACGAGGACCTCCCAGGAGATCCAAAAAGGCGAAACCGAGGCGAGGGTACGGTCGGACCGAGGTAGAAGATCGAGGTTGGTTCGGGGATGGTACCCTAACGTTCTCCGCGTTTGTTGTTTCTTTGTGTGCATTCTGAGCAAGCGCACCCTTGAATGTTCTTCAGTTTGGCTGGCGGAGGGTCTCATGTTCTTCAAGGATGCTCTTCTGTCTCAGGTCCGACCGTACCGGTATGGGTATATATTCCTCCTTCGATCCTCGTATCCTTGCGGTAGATTGCCTTCGCTGTATTCCTGCGGCGGACGGGGGAGGAGGACCAGGAGGAGGAGGAGGAGGAGGAGGAGGACGAGGACGAGGACGACGACGAGGAGGAAGAGGAGAACGTTTTCCCCCTCACATTCCCCTTGCCCTTTCCCCCTTCGCTGCTGCGACGTCCCGCCTCAGCCACTGCTGCGTCCCGCGCCTCCGCTCGCCCGTCTGCCAGGAGGTCCGCGAGCAGCTCGACCAGGCGGGGCAGTGCGCCGCGAACCTGCTCGCCTGCAGGCCACGCTCAGGAGGGAACACACACAGACACAAACACACGTCGGTCGTTGAAAGTAGGTATTTCTATATTCCCGGATCCCAATCTACTTCAAGCGCCTTCCTGCTTCAAGAATCGATCTGCATCTGCTGTGTTTTGTTAATCTCTGGGCAGGCCTAAACCCACGGACTTGATCCGCCTTCCTGCTGTATGTTTTTACATGTTTCTTCCGACCGACTTGTAATCGTCGATTCCCAGGAAAATATGGATCAGTATGGGAAGTGGATGGGGAGACGGAAATCCAGACCATATGGACAACGGTGGGAATCCTGGGTTGGTGTCCATCTATGTGGTGTGTCCCTGGCCCCTGCTAAATGCTCTCTGCTCCTTCCTCCGCGCCTCTGCGGGTCGAGACCTCTGGGGGTCGACGCCATGAGACATCATGACGTCTGGGATCTGGGCCCAGGCCTCCCACATGGGGCCCGAGTGGACGGCATTGGGATCGGAGGGTCGCGCCGCATCGCCGATGCGTCGGCGATGCGGCCCGATGCGGAGCCGGGCGTTCTACCACGCCGACGGCGCCGATGCATCGCCGATGCGGCGCGATCTTCAGACCCCGTCTTGGGCCACGCGCGGAGCGGGCTAGGGAGGGGGAGGGGGAGGTTCTTAGAAGGCGCTGGCCTTATCCACAGGTGAAGGGTCCACAGGAGAAGCAGCCTCCTCGCTTCACCTCCTGGCTGCACACTGCAGATAGGAGATCGACCGCATGATGAATGTTCCCCAGAATGTCTGTTTCGTCGAAGCTACGCACCAACGGCGGCTGGAGGGCACGGGAGCGGGATGAGATGGGCGAGGGGCGGGCGCTCGGGGTCGATGGCTCGTTTTCCAAGCGCATGAGAACAGTTTGAGCTAGTACACCCTAGGCGATGCTTAAGAAAACCTAAGTTTTCGTCCAGAGTCTCGATTATTCTGAAGTTTTCAATGTAAATCCCACGATGTTGATAGAAATGCTGGGTTTTTATTCAAGTTCTGAGACTATGAATTTCTTATCCCATGATTTCTTAAGCATTTCGCAGGGTGTAGCCCCAACTCCAAAAAAAACAATGTTAGCCAGCGCCGACCCCAAAAAGTCAGTGGTGGTACTGCGGATGTGCCGGCTATGCGTTGCAAGCCATGGGGTGCAAGCTATGTGCTGTGAGATCTGCGTCGGTAGCTACGCGGTTGAAGGTGGGTGGTGTAAGCGATGTGGTGCAAGCGATGTGGCGTAAGCAATGTGTTGATTCGGGCGGGGAGCGACCAGCGGGCAGCAACGGGCGGGAAGGCGGCCAATCTTCGGCGGACTCCCCAGGCGGCAACGATGTGACCCTGGCAACGGGCGGCAACGGGCGGCAACGTGGTGGATCTTTGGCGGACCCCCCGAGCGGCAACCGGGCGGCAGCGGGCGGCAACGTGCGGCAGCGTGGCGAAGCCTCGGCGGACCCCCCAGGGGGCAACGGGCGGCAGCGGGCGACGGCGTGGCGACGCTTCGGCGGACCTCCCCGGCGGCAGCGAGGCGCAGCGGGCAGCAGCGGGCGGGAACGGGGCGAGTGCTCGGCGGACGCCCCACGCGGCGGCGAGGCGGCAGCGAGGCGGCAGCGAGGCGGCGGCGAGGCGGCAGCGGGGGGCCGCGGGCCAACCAAAACAAGCGGGCGGCGGCGAGGCGGCCAACGAGGCGGCCAGGGGCGGCGGCGCGGCGAAACCTCGGCGGACCCCCCCAAGTTGGCGGCCAACGAGGCGGTCACGGGAGGCGACGCTGCGAAGCCTCGGTGGATTCGGCCAATCCCTCAGCGGCAGAAGTGGGAGCCTTTCACAGTATGTGCACGCGCTGTTTGAGAAACACGAGTGGGGAAAGATCACTGACATGGTTTGACGGCTTGAGTTCTCGACATGCTCCGATTCTGGCTCCGACGACAGAAGTGATACCTACGGTGGCATCCCCTGCATCCGAGTGCCCATGGCTAACGAGAGACCAAATGTCCCCTCACGGCCAGCGTAGAATTGATGGTTGTCTACTGGCACCATCTCTTAAACTTGTCAGCGACATGCGAAGAGCGTCATTGCGTAGTGTTCCCCCCTCTCAGGTCCATTCAGCTTCTTGCGCTTGGGGGGAAAAGGGAGGAGGGGGAACGAGAACTCGAGATGACGACACAGTCTCTAATTCAGCTCCAGGTGCAGCAGATCGAAGGAGCAGACCTATAGTAACTTTGTAAGGCCTGCATACGCCAAGAAGTCCACAGATTGCCCCGTCCTTTCGCTGAAGGGTTGCCCTCTCCTGATCGCGTGCGGATCGCGGGCGGGTCGTGATTTGGGTCGCGGGTGGGCCGCAGGTCGTGTGCGAGTGGGCCGCGGGTCGACCCTGAGCCTCTCGGGGGGCAGGCCGCAGGCAGGCGGCGGGCGGGCCGCGGATGGGTCGAGGGGAGCAGCGCGGGACGGCGACGGCACGAATGAGGACCATGCGCGGCGTAGATCCCTTCAGCCCGCCACGCACCAAGGAACAGTATGAGACTATATGCCCCCCTCCCGCTGTGGCAGCAGACGCAGCCTCAACTCTCCAGAGGTACATCGCAAGCTGGAGCCTGATTCAGAAATGACTGCTCGCTGGAGGGTGTGGTCCATGCGCGCGGACGTGGCACCCTCACATGCTCGCAAGAAGCGAGGCGTCACGACGCATTTGTACAGATGCGCCGTGTGTACCTCTCTGGGTCCCCAGAGGTCCAGGCGCCACCTTTGTCGCCCCGGCCGCCAGGGACGCCCACGGCCGCACCGCGCTGCACACCTGCGCCGGCCTGGCGGCCAGGGGCACCGCGGCGGCGGACGTGGCGAGGCTGCTGCTGGAGCGCTCCGCGAGGGCCCGGCGCTCGGGGGCTGCCCTGCACGGTGCGGCGAAGACAGCCAGCGCCGCGCCCTTGCGGTCAGGGCTCTCGGGCGCGATCCCGCGGACATGCGGTCGCACGGTCCGCGGACGCGCGGCCCCACGGATACTTTTTTGGTCGGCGGTTCCGAGGCAACGGACAAGGAGCGAAAGCGGCGTCCGGGTCACGGTACGGGGCGAATTTGCAAACAAAGCCGCCAGTGTCGGCGGGCCCCATGGATACGCGCCGCGTGGGGCATCCGCGAAGCGTCGCGCCGTATCCGCGGGGTCACGGCACAGGGGCATCCGCGGGGTCACGGCACAAGAGCAGAGGCCCGCGAGGCCGCGGACACGGTGATGTGTTTCGCCCACGAGGTCTCTCACGTCTGAGCTGGCATGGGGGCTTGGTGGCCTGGCACTGGCTCCAGCCAGCAGGGCGGGGGGAGAGAGGGGTCCCCTTTGTCGCCACGGCTCAGTTTCGACACCTGAGCGGCTTTGCCCTCGACCCCCCCACTCTTGACAGATTTTCTCGGGGCCCATGGGCGCAGATCTCTGGCCGCGTCCAGCTCGCTCGCTGCACCTTCGGCCGCACCTTGAGGAGGAGCTGTCGCCTATGCAACAGGCTGCGCGTTTCCCTGCATCCGACGCGGATTCGGCACGCTCGGCGCGGGTTCGACGCGGAGTCGGCACGCTCGGCGCGGGCGTGGATTCGAGGCGTCTTGACATGAATTCGGTGCGCAATAGATGCAGACAGCGGCGCGATCGGACAGACAAGGCCCCCCGAGACGCAACGCAAGATGTCTTCAACCGGCGGCTCGTCTTGGGCTGGTACAGTCGAGCCTGACTGGAACATTCACCCTGCAAGATCAAGGGTGCCTTTGTCTCCCCCTCATTATTGGGGCATGGGCTGCACTCGGACGCGGCTTGCGTCATCCCTGCCAGCGGTCCCGGCTGCAGCGGGGGCGCCTCAGAGCCGTTCGTGGTGTCGCCCGGGGGCGCCAGTCCGGGGCAGGGAGGGAGGCTGGCGGGCCCTCGGCTGGCCGCTTCGGCCCCGGGCCCAGGATCTGTGCAGTGTGATTCCCTGGCCAGGCAGGGAGGGCGTGCGCACGCATCCTGGGCCCAGGATGGGCCTGGCCAGGACCGGCGAGGTGGCCACCCGACGTCTTTCGATGAGGGGACGAGGGAGGGAGCCAGGCGGGGGAGCGAGCCGGAGCGGGAGGAGCCAAGCTGGCCAGCTCAAGCCAGTCAGCGGGCCCCGCCCTCATCAACTTTCCTTTCACTGACACGAGAAGCGATGCCAGCACCAGCTGGATGCTTTCTCTGGCGCGAAGCCGCGCACAGGCAGCGGGCCGCCCGCAGGCGAGAGCGGAGCCCTGGGGTATTGCTGACTGTTTGGTTGTGGATGTTCCGGGGTGTTCCTGTTGTCCACAGTGCAGCGGGAGCTTGTCCGTTTCGGGTTCTCCTAGTTCTCCCGCCTGTCCCTGTTGCTCTGGGGCGCCGCTGGATCGTTCGGTCGGGTGGTTTCAGTTGCTCGTTTTGAGCTCGGCGGGGTCGTGGATTTGCTTGATTTTGGTGGTCCTGGCCGTCCACGGCGTTCGTGGCCAATGAGCCCTCGCGGAGCATGAACCACCCATCTCGGCTCGAGGCCTGCCGGGCGCCCGCCAGATGGAGGCCGCGGCAGGAGGAACTGCTCTCGGCCTGGCCTTGCCGTTCGCGGGTGCGCACGCGTCCGTCCGGGCGCTGGGGGCGCCGCGGCCGCGCGCCGCCGAGGGCAAGGAGACTGTTTTTTATTCCTTGAATGCTTAATGTCCGTCACGGGGAGAGGAGGAGGACGACGACACGAAAGACGAGAGAGGCGACGACGACGTCGACGGCGACGACGGCGACGACAACGACGACCACGTCGAAGGCGACTTCCTGCGGCGGCCTCCGCGCCCCCCCCCCGTCCTGTAACGGTAGCGAACGTGCGGGGAGAGGTTGCCGGCTCCCCCGCATTTACGGCGCCGTGCTCACGGGCACGGGTTGGTGCTGACAGAAACCGGAGAGCCCCCAGACGCCTCCAGAGGCAGCCGTCGTTGTCGTCGTCGCCGTCGTTGTCGTCGTCGACGTCGTCGTGATCGTGATCGGGATCGTGATCTTCGTGGTCCGTGTGGTCGGCGTCGTCGTCGTCGTCTTCGTTGTCGTCGTTGTCGTCGTCATGCTCCTTGTCGTCGTCCTCGCCCTTGTCCTCGCCCTCGTCCTTGTCGTCGTTTATGATGGCATCGAAGTGCCTCCTGACGTCTCCAGAGACCTCCGGGTACCTTCTCAGGCCTCAGGGAATTCTGAAGACCTTCAGAGGTGGCCGTCGGCGTCGTCCTCGTCGTCGTCAGCGACGTCGGCGTTCTCGTCGTCGTTGTCGCCGTCGTTGTCGTCTTCGTCATCGTCGTTTGTCATCCTCGTCGTCTCCCTTGCTCGCCCTTGTCGTCGTCGTCCTCGTCGTCGTCGTCGATCTCGTCCTCGTTCTCATCATCCTCGTCGCTCCGGCCCCGCCCCTGTCGTCGTCATTGTTTCCGTCGTCGTTGTTGGAGCTGTCGTCGTCGTCGTCGTCGTCAGCGTCGTCGTCGTTATCGTCTCTGTCGTGGTCGTCGTTTTAGTCATCGTCGTCATCGTCGTCGTCGTCCCCTACCTCGTCCCTGTCGTCGTTGCCGTCCCTCTCGTGCTCGTCATCGTCCTCGTCGATGTCGTCGTCTTCGTCGCCGAGAGCCTCGAAGGGCCTTTAAACGCCCCCAGAGGTCTCCAGAGATCTTTTCAGGAATCTTGGAGACTTCCAGAGACCTTCAGAGGCGGCCGTCGGCGTCGTCGTCGTCGTGGTCGTCGTTGTCGTCGTCGTCGTCGCCGTCGTCGTCGTCCCTGTCATCGTCGTCTTCGTCGTCGTCGTCGTCCTCCTCGTCGTCCTCGTCCTCGTCCTCGTTCGCGTCCCCGTCGTCGTCGTCGTCGTTGTCGTCGTCGACCCCGTCGTCCGGCGCCCAGGCCCACACCGCGGGGCCCGACCACGTCACCGTTACATCCCCGTCGGGGCCCCACCCCCTCTCCTCGCAACAGATGTTAAAGGGGGGTAGGATCAGGGGAAACGCTCTCGAGGCCGCCGCTGCGATCGGCGGCGACCGCGGCCCGCGCCACTGGGGCAGCGGTGGCCCGCTCAGCGGCAGGAGGCCACGCAGGCTCGCCTGGGCTGGCTCCGCGCTGGCCGCGGCGGCCGCGGCTCGTCGGCGCCGGAAGCGCCTGGCCTGCCGAGCCGCAAGGTTCAGGGGCGGCCTGACCGACCCCCAGCAGTGAGTCGGGCATGCCCCCCGACAGGAGGAATCTGCAAAAATAGTCAAAAGAATAGTCCGGGGACGATATTTGGCAATGTTCGGACAGGTTTGCGCACTTTTTGACCATGTTTGATTTTCTTCCAGAATCCGCCTGTAGGAGAACATGCCCGACCTACCCCGAGCAAACCATCCCCTTCCGTGACGTCCCTCTCGCCTCACCCCGGCGGCGAGCGAGAGGGGGAAATGATGATGAGGAGTTGGGCTTCGCAGACGGCGGCGGGACTTCTCAGGAGCCCTCGCGCCTCCCGAGGGGGTTTTCTGTGCCTTCGCGAACGGTTCAGAGGACTGCTCCGAAGGGGGCTTCCAAACTTTCCCCAGCTAATGCAGAGCGCTAGCGGAGTGCCTCTGCCGCGCCGCGACGAAGACATGTCTGGGTCCCTCTCCTCGGGATGTGTGCAGATCGTTTCGCATCCCCGCTCCCTCTCGTCACTCCCTTCCTGCCTTCCTCCACCTCCGCTTCGCTGCCCCGTCCCCACCTCCCGGGCTCGCCGCCGATCACCCAGCACGTATGCATGCGGCCACAGCAGTGCTCAGACGACGAGGACCGCGTCACGGATGGTGCCGGTGACAGTAGCGGCAGGGGCCGGTGCTCGGCCACTACAACGGGTGCGGTCATGGCGGGGTGTGATTTGCGATGTTTGCAGTTAAGGCTTGGGATCTCATCTGCAGATGTACCGAACCAAACCACCCATAGCTGTTATCCCTATTTCCAAGAGAGGAACCTAAGCGAGGCCAAGTCTCCACTCTGCCAGTAGGGTTCGGATGTTTTTGTTGTGCTCCACGTTGCCCTCGTCGAGAGTCCTCGGGACGCGGTGGCGAACTCTGTCGTCGAGGTCCTCGGCCGCCCCCGCCCCCACAGGCGCGGGTTGCAAACCACACCCTTCGGAGTCGCCAGCAGGTCCCACGAGACCGACGTCGTCATCGTGGGCAGCGGCCTCGGCGGGCTGAGCTGCGGGGGCGTGCTGGCTGCGGCCGGGCGCCGGGTGACGGTGCTCGGAGGAGAGGAGGGCAGCCACGTCGCCGCTCGTCCTATGGAGCGCCTTCGTCGCCACGGCCGGATTCTCCTCGAAGCCCCGGGCAGAAGGCACCCCGGGAGGGGCCCGGGGAGCAGCGGTAGCGTGCTCGGGCACACGCGCAAGCACTGATTCGGACCTGATTCAGAAGTCTGCGACGGACTCGTGCCGCTCGATTTTGCGAGGGAGCGCGCCGAGAGTGTACGGGAACGGGGCGTTCGCTAATCGAGGTCTGCGTCTCCTCAAGGTGTGCGAGTCGCACTACCATCTGGGCGGTGCCTGCCACATGTTCCGCGAGAGGGTCAACGACGTCGGGGAGTTCCACTTCGAGTCGGGGCCCTCGCTGTACAGTGGCCTGAGCCCCAACGCGACGCCGTCGCAGCTCAAGCACGTGTTCCAGGTGATCGGCGAGGAGCCCGAGTGGATCACGTACGACCGCTGGAATGCGTTCATGCCAGAGGGCGAGGTCAACGTAGCGGTGGGTTACAAGCCAGTGGTCGAGGATCTTCTCCCGAAGTTTGGAGGCGCGGGCGCTGTGGACCAGTGGAAGCGGTTAATGACTTCGCTGAAGCCCTTCTCCGAGGCGGTGTACAACAGCCCACCGTTCTGTGCCATTCGGGACGATTGGACCGCAGTAGCCACGTTGGGGCGCTATTGGAGCCGGCTCAAGTCGGTGCCTGGCGGCCCAGAGAAGTTGAGCGAGCCTTTCGGCCCCTTCATGGAGGCGAACGGCGTCCAGGACCAGTTCATCAAGAACTACCTGAGTATGTTCTGCTTCCTGCTGCAGGGGCTGCCCAGCTACGGCGCGCCGACCTCCATGATGGCATACATGATGGCGGATCTGTACCGCAGGGGGGGCACCTGCCTGGACTACCCCAGGGGAGGCTCCGAGGCCATCGTGGACGCTCTCGCGCGAGGCATCACGAAGCACCCTGGCAACCAGGTGCTGACGCGCGCGCACGTGGAGCAGATCATCGTCGAGGATGGCCGCGCCTGCGGCGTTCTGCTCAGGGATGGCAGCGAGATCCGGGCCAAGGAGGTGGTCAGCAACGCGGACGTTGGTGTCACTCGGCGGCTCGTGCCGAAGGGCGCGTCTCCCGAGCTCGAGCGCTACTTCGGCGAGCAGTGGGAGCCCTTCGAGCCGCTCGGCTCCTTCATCCACATCCACCTGGGGTTCCGCGGGGACGGGCTGCCGAAGGCTACGGCATCAAACCATGGGAGCAAATTCCGTGTCTAGAGTGCACTCACGTGCGCTGGCGTCTGCCCTCACGTGCGCTCACGACAGCGCCGATTTAGCCTCGATTCAGGTTCGATCGGCGTCGACTAGCGTCGGCCAGCGTGGATTCGCAAAAGCCAGCAAGAGAGCATGGGAGTGGCCACTCAAGAAGGCCCACTGCCCCGAGTTCCCCGCCCAGTGGGGCGTGGTGAACGACTGGGCCGACCTGGAAGCACCCCGCAACATGGTGCTCGTGAGCGTGTCGTCGCTGCTGGACCCAGCCTGCGCGCCGGAGGGCTACCACGCGCTGCACGCCTACACCCCTGCCACGGAGCCGTGGACCGAGTGGGAGGGCCTGGATCGCGGCTCCGACGAGTACAAGCGGAAGAAGCAGGAGGCGGCCGACTTCCTCTACAGCGCAATAGAGCGCCATCTTCGTGGTCAGGTGGCCACCCTGAGGGCCAGAGGGGCCAGGTCGTAGCCAGACAGACCGTTCGAGGGGCAGACAACACGGGAACCGTTCAGAAAGATCGGAGGTTGGCACAGATGAGTTTGGCCCACGGCGCCCCCAGCATTTCGGGCCAGTCTGGAACTCTCTGGAGCCCTCTGGGAGTCGTCGGGGCTGCTCTCTGTAGGCTGTCTTGGCCTTCCTTCGAAAACCGGTCCCACGACGACGACGACGACGACGACGTGTCACCTCAGTCCAGAGTCAGCTCTGGCAGCCTCCGAAAAGAGCTGGCTCGAGCTCCTTCGGGGGGCCTTCTGGAGGGTCCGCTCGGGTGGCGCCTGGGCGCTCCTCCTGGCCCTCTCGGGGATGCTCCCTGACCGCGCCGCCAGCTGCCCGACATCCGGAGCCGGGTGGTGTTCGAGCGGGTCGGCACGCCCCTGACGCACGAGCGTTTCCTCAGGTCGGAGGGCGCTCCCCCAGACCCCCCTATCGGGTCCGGAAAGGTTCGCGACGGGAGGCTTCTCGCTATGTTCGGCCTCTGTGGGTCCCCGCCAGGCCTCGGGACCGTCAAGCAAAGACTCAGGACGAGAGACCGGTCCGGAGGAAGGGGTCGAGGCCTCTGGGGGTCGATGTTATGAACAAGTCATGACGTCGGGGGCCTGGCTTGGAGCCGGGCATGTCCCTCCACAGGAGGACTGTTCAGAAATAGTCCCAAAAATAGTCCGGGAACGGCTGTTGGGCTTTTGTAAAATGTTCTTGGGTATTTTTTTTGGTTTACCATGTTTTATTTTCCGTCCAAAATCCCCCGGTAGGGGGGGCATGCCCGACGTGAGCCCGGCTCTGCCGCAGCCCCGGCGGCGCGCCGAGGGGCTGCGCTCGCCGAGAGGGCGGCGGGGCCCTCTCGCAGAGGGCCTTCTCGGAGGTTCTCGGAGGTCCTCGCGCGCCGACCGGAGGGGCGTCGCTGTCTTCGGGGACGGCCCAGGATGAGAAGTCGGGCCTGTCCCTCTACAGGGGGATGTTCAAAGGTAGTCGAAAAAATAGTCTGGGGACGATTTGGTTGGACTATTGTTTAGCATTCTGTGGGGGCGTCGGTGTCTTAGAGGTTCTCAGAGGCTGTCTCAGAGACTCTCAGAGGTTCTCAGAGGTTCTCAGAGGCTGTCTTAGAGGTTCTCTTGCGTCTTCTGGGATTCTCAGAGGTTCTCGCGCGCCTTCTGGGGGACGGCCCAGAATTCATCCGGGCCTGTCCCTCTACAGGGGGGATGTTCAAAGGTAGTCGAACAAATAGTCTAGGGAGGATTTTGTTGGACTATTTTGTTTAGCATTCTGGGAGTATTGCATGGGCATTTTTAATTTTTCGACCAAGATCCCCCTGTAGGGGGACAGGCCCGACCTGAGCCTGTCTTCGGGCACGGCCTATCTTAGAAGACTGCTCAGAGGGCGCCAGGGCTGCGGAGAGGCCCGCCGCCTTCCGAGGCGGCCGGTCCCTTTTCGTTTCCTCCCCAGTCGGGCGGGCGGCGAGGAGGGCTGGCCTCTGAAATTGAGGGTTCAGACAGGGGACCGGAAGGGGCCCTTTAGTCAAGCAGTGGTGAAGCGTCCTGGCTCGCCTATAGCCCTACCAAACAATAGTCTGACAACTGTGTGCGGTTCCTACGAAATGTTCTTGGAACATTTCTGGTTGGGACTGTCGTGTTTTATCACATCGGGTTTATGTTCTACGAACATTGTTTTGTTATTAGAACATTTTGGGGCTCTAAGACAATTTCGTGGTAGGACTATAGGAATGCCAGGACGGTCGGTCCCTGCTCAATTTAGGTTTCCTTTGGCGCCAGCAGGGGTGGAAGCGACGTGGCGAGGCAGCAGCGGGGCGGAGCAGGCAAGGCAGTTGCAGACCAGAGTCTCCCATGCTGTCCTGGAGAGCCTCCACGTCGGCCCCCGAGGAAGCCACGACGTCCCCAGAGAGCTCGCGCATACTCTCTAGACCTGCCCTGTGAGTCCCAGAGGTCTCTGGAATCCTGCACGAGGTTCCCAGCAGGCTCCGAACAGCGTTTTTTCCCAACCATCCTGTGGTGCTGGGTCCTCGGTTTGAAGTCACGGTCTCCGCATTCTCCGCCTTTTCCTCCTCCTCCCCTTCCTCCTCCATCACTATCATCAGAATCATCAGAAACTTCATCATCATCATCATCATCATCATCATCATCATCATCACCACCACCACCACCACCACCACCACCACCATCATCATCATCATCATCATCATCATCATCATCATCACCATCATCACCACCATCATCATCATCATCATCATCATCAGCATCATCATCATCATCATCACCCGTTTCAGCACACCCTTCACGTTTCGTGGCCCCATATGGAGCCCCACCGAAGGTCCCAGTGCTACCGTCCGCATGCGCCCCGCAGACCCAGTACTTTGTTTCGTGGCACCATAGGGAGCCCCACCGAAGGTCCCAGTGCTACCGTCCGCATGCGTCCCGCACATCCAGTACAGCGTTTCGTGGCCCCATGGGAGCGCTACCGAAGGCCCCAGTGGGACCGTCCTCATGCGTCCCGCGCACCCAATTTGGCATTTTCAATCACCCAGTACAGCGCTTCGTGGCCCCATGGCGAGCTCCACCGAAGCCCCCATGGGACCGTCCGCACGCGTTCGGAAACAGCAGATTTGGCATTTTCACCCACCCATTACAGCGTTTCGTGGCCCCATGGCGAGCTCCAGCGAAGCCCCCAGTGGGATCGCTCGCATGCGTCCCACACGCCCAATTTGACACTTTCGCCCACCCAGCACAGCGTTTCGTGGCCCCATAGGGAACTCCACCAAAACCCCCAGTGGGACCGCCCGCATGCGCTCCGAAAGCCCACTTTCGCATTTTCACACGCCCAGCACACAGCGCTTCGTGGCCCCATAGGGAGGCCCACGGACGCCCCCAGTGGGACCGCACGCATGCGTGCCACACGCCCAGTGTGGTTTTTCACCCTCGCAGTATAGCGCTTCATTACCATCATCACGCCAAGCTCGCATCATATTAGCGCTGCGGATCCTTAATATAATGTTCGACCCCTTGGTGGCCCAGTCAGCTTCGTGGCCCCATCGGGAGCTCCACCGACGGCCCCAGTGCTACCGCCCGCATGCGCTCCCCCCACCTAGTGCAGCGCTTCGTGGCCACATGGGGAGCCTCACCGAAAGATATTCACATACTATTGCGGTACCCACACCTGTATATGGTTGGGCCCTTCGCCAGGATAATTTGAAGCTCGCAAGAGGCCCCCAAAAGAACGACGAGAGCCCCCAGAGCCCTCGACGGCCCACAAGGTCCATCATACGCCTGAGGCGGCAGACTAGGTCGACTGACCAGCACGGCAGACCAGCATGGCAGGCAATCATCGCGTTAGGCATCGAGGAAACAGAAACAGGGCCCCTTCGGGAGCGTCTTGGAGGCATCTTGGAGGCCTACTGGGAGCGTCTCGGAGGAAATGTTTGGACCTCTAAGGGGGCCTCTTGGGGCACTCTGGGGGCCTCTCGAGGGCCTCTAGGGGCCTCCTGGGGGCGTCTTGGGGCCGAAGGCTCGAAATTTGATTCCCCCCCCTCCGGTCAGCCTCGTACCTCGTAAAGGCGGCCCTCTTTCGCCGTCTGGCCGCCTCTTGCGCCGTCTTTGGGCCGTCTTGGGCCGTCTTGGAGCGCTCTTCGGGGCCCTTTGGGCCATCTCCCTTAGACGCTGTGGAATCTCAAGAGGCGAATATGCCAAACATGGAACGCGTTCCGAAGGGAGATTGATTTGTTCCCTCGTAGGAGGCCTCTGAATGGCCTCTTGGTGCGTTTGGGAGGCTTCTAGAGCCGTCTCGGGGTCATCTCGGGCGTCTCGGCGCGATTTTTCGGCGACTCGGAGCCCTCTTGGAGCGTCTTGGTGCCTTGTTTGGGCCCTCTTGGCCAATTTTGGGGCCTTCGAGGTCCGTTGTGGCCGTGGGGACGGGGGGGCTGGGGGGGGGCGTGCGAGTGCTGGGGACGGGGGATGTCCTCTGGGCTGACGAGATCTCCTGTCAGGAAGCCCAAGGGCGCCTACGGCTGGCGCGTCCTCGCGGGGGCCAACCTACCTGGCCACACGACGCCGCTGCCGGGGCTGCACATGTGTGGGGACTCGACCTACCCCGGCGCGCGGGGCAGCTGGAACTGTGGTCTTGGTAAGCTTCCGTCCGTCCTCCCTCCTGGCTGACGCCCTCCCTTCCTTCTTCCTTTCCTCTTCCCCTCCCCTTCTTCCAGTCAGCCGTGCGTGGCAGGTGCGGGTTGGGCTTGCACGGCCCCCCTCTTCTTCTGGATGTCACGAGCTGGCTGAGAGCAAGCCCTGGACACGATCTCACCCCGCTCAGAATTTCTAAACAACATGCGAGCATATGCCACAAGTTGCGCCGCAGGTAGCGTTGTAGGCCTCACTCAAGCGAGTACTGGTGTTTCTCCACTCCGTCTACCTGCCATCGGTTGCGCCGTCCACCCCGCGCACGACCACACAGCCATTTTTCTACTCAGTCTATACCTTGCATCGGTTGCTCCATTGGTTGCGCCAACTCGGCAGACACCCCGCGCACCGCCAAATCGCGATATCCACCACCGCGTCAACCTTGCATTAGCTGCGCCAGAGACTAGGCCAGCAACCCCGCACACCACCACATGGACACATATCCCCAGTCCGCTGAACTTGCATAGTTGCGCTAGAGATTGAGCCAGACACCCCGCGCACCACCGAATCGAGATGTCCCCAATCCGTCGACCTTGCAAAGGATGCGCCAGACACAGCGCGCCACCAAATCGCGATTTCTTTGCGCTGTCTCTGCATTCTAAGCCACTCGAAGCGAACAGTTCTGACGCCCCAGCGCCGAACCCTCGCTGGGGGCAGAAGAACTGACAGGACTTGATATGGCTGCTGATTCAGATTTTCCTTTCTCGATCCTCCCTCCGATCCTCCTCAGATATGTCCGCCTCCGCGCGCTGATGTTGGCCGTGATGTCGCCGCTTCTGTTGCTCCTTGCTGGTCCCCGTTCTCGGCGAAGTCCTGCGCAGCAGGCAGACCATGAACGCCAGCCAAGCTAGCTGGACCAGCCAAATCGACTAATCAACCAAGACCAACCAGCCAGACCAGACCAAGCCGACCAAACCAGACCAGCCAGACGATATACTCGACAAGCCATGCCAACCAAACTAGATCAACCGACGAAGGCCAGCAAAGCGATCCGAACAAACCAACCCAACCCAGTCAACCAGACAAGATTAAGAACCTGCGCGACTAAGCTGAGGATACCGACTAACCCAGACCGCATCCGAACGCACCCTGCCGACCAGACCAACTGGACAAGCCAGACCAACCAGACCAAGTGAACCAGCCACGCCAGACCAAGAAAACCAACCAGACGTCGGAACCGCCAGCCCAAACCAGCCATGCCAAGCAGATCAGCCAGACGAACCAGACCAACAAGGCCAACCGGATCAGATCAGATGAGCGATGCCGGCCAGACCAACCAGACCAGCCGAGCGTGCCAGGCCAGAACAGCTAGAACAACCAGATGAGCTACTCGACCATACAACCAGACCAGACCCACCCGATTAGTTAGACCAGACCAACCAACAATGACAAGGACCATCCAGACGAATTAGACCAACAGGGCCAACTGAGCCAGACCGACAATGCAAACCAGACCGACAATGCAACGCAATGACAAAATCATGCAATGCCCCAAACGGTGAACTGCCATCGAAAGCCTTCACCGCAAACAAACACAGGAAACGCACGAACATCACAGCAGCACACCACAACACACATGCAAACCAGCAGGACTGAACTGCAAATCACTCGCAGTGCTCAAACGAGGACCGGAACGTAACATCAGAGTGAGGGGGCCGAACGGTCATTCAGTGTCCCTGGGTGCGTGGCTGAAGTGGAATTCCGCGATGCGGATTCTTGTTGTTGTTGTTGTTGTTGTGATTGTCGTCGTCGTCGTCGTCGTTGTTGTTGAACATTATTTCTTCTTAAGAATAATTATTGTTGGGACCCCTGGTGCACGACCCCCCCGCCGCGCCTAGGCCGCAGCCACATTTTCATCATTTTCGTGAGGAAGTCTCAGGCAAAACGATTGGTACCGGATCCGGTTGTTTTGTTGACGCTCGTTTTCCCTTGCAAAAAACATCATAAAATGAAAATTCTTGTTCTTACTTGATCAAATTGCAAGAATCCCTTGCAAAAAATAAGGTAAAGTGGACATTCGTGCGCGCAAGACGAAATCCTTCCAAAACCTTAGGTTTCGTAACGATTTTAACATAAAAACATCAAAAACCCAATGGTTTTTTAAGAAAAAATTGTCAAAATGTCCTTCCGCGCGCGCTGTCCGAATCCCACAAAACCAATGGTTTTTCAACATTTATGTTACATGAGCTCGCGCGAGCTACTTTTTCTTGTTCTAACATAATCAAATTTCAATAATCCCTTGCAAAAAATAAGGTAAAGTGGACATTCGCGCGCGCAAGACGAAATCCTTCCAGAACCTTAGGTTTCGTAACGATTTCAACATAAAAACATCAAAAACCCAATGGTTTTTCAAAAAAAAATGTCCAAATTTCATCCCGCGCGCGCTGTCCGACTCCCACAAAACCAATGGTTTTTCAACATTTATGTTACATAAGCTCGCGCGAGCTACTTTTTCTTGTTCTTACATAATCAAATTTCAACATCCCTTGCAAAAAAAAGTAAAGTGGACATTCGCGCGCGCAAGACCAACAAAAAACACGACGATCTCAGGAACTTGCCCCAAAAATGTGACCAACTCCGCTCTCTCTGTCTCTCTCTCTGTCTGCTCTCTGTCTCTCTCTCTGTCTGTCTGTGTCATGTATTGTATGTCACAATTGCAGGATGCTGGGCACACGCGCGCCCCGAATAAGTGACCAAGTTCTGTGGGTGTGTACCCCACGCCAGTGTAGTAGCCACGGTCGTCCGCACGCCACGAAGTGAAGTGTCCCAACGTCATAGGGCGGGAAGCTGGGTTTGGGTGGTCGCGAAGAGTCGTTTGGATATTTGGTAGAGCTTGAACTGCCCCCCCACGAAGTGGGGGTATTGTCTCGCGTCGCATGAAAACCCTGGCACTGGTGAGAACACTGAGCGTTCGGGTAAAATGATTGTTGTTGTTGTTGTTGTTGTTGTTGTTGTTGTTGTTGTGTTGTTGTTGTTGTTGCTGCTGCTGCTGCTGAAACATTATTTATTCTAAAGAATAATTATTGTTGGGCCCCCTGGTGCGCGCCCCCCCTGCGCCGCCTAGGCCGCAGCTACATTTTCATCATTTTCGTGAGGAAGCCTCAGGTAAAAGATGTGTACAGGATCCGGTTGTTTTGTTGTAATCCGCTTTCCCTTGCAAAAAACACTATAAAATGACATTTCTTGTTCTAATATAATCAAATTTCAAGAATCCCTTGCAAAAAATAAGGTAAAGTGGACATTCGCGCGCGCAAGACGAAATCCTTCCAAAACCTTAGTGTTCGGAGCGATTTTAACATAAAAACATCAAAAAACCAATGGTTTTTCAACAAAAAAATGTCAAAATCTCATCCCGCGCGCTCTTGCGGATTCGTAGGAAACCCAACACTTTTTAAACATTTCTGTCAAACGGGCTTTTGCGAGCAACTTTTTCGAACTTCTGCGACAACGGTTGCGCACCTGCCAGGGCCATCATCCCTGTCAAATAATACCATGCGGGACACATTCGTTTTTTCTTCGCGCGCGCACGCCGTCGTCGTCGGCCGCGGGGCCCTGAATAGTAGCCACGGTCGTCCGCATGCCACGAAGTGAAGTGTCCGAACGTCATAGGGCGGGAAGCTGGGTGTGGGTGGTGGCGAAGAGTCGTTTGGAAATTTGGTAGAGCTTGAACCGGCCCCCCCACAAAGTGGGGGTATTGCCCGCCTCCTATGAAAACCCTGGCACTGGTGAGAACGGAGTGTCCCCAGTCTTAAATGATTGTTGTTGTTGTTGTTGTTGTTGTTGTTTGTTGTTGTTTGTTGTTTGTTGTTTTTTTCGTTTGTTTGGCGTCGTCCCCCCCGTGGCCCGCCTCGCGACCCACCCGCGACCCACCCCGCGACCCACCCCGCGATCCACCCCACGACCCACCCGCGACCCACCCCGCGACCCACCCACGACCCACCCGCGACCCACCCCGCGACCCCGCGCCCGCGACCCACTTCACGCCCACGACCCCCGACCGACCGTCCGCGACCCACACGTGATCATCCGCGACCACCCCGCGCACGTTGCAATTTCAAATTCGGCGCCTGCGGCGGGCTGTTTTGCGTTTGCTCACGACCCGCGACCCGCGACCGACCCCGCGACCCACCGCGCCCACCCCGCGCACGTTGCAATTTCAAATCGGCGCGCAAGGTGGGCTGGTTTGTTTTCGCTAGCCCCCGACCCGCGACCGACCCCGCGACCATCCGCGACCATCTGGAGGAGAAGGAGGAGGAGGGCGGCTGAGGGAGGAGGGAGGGAAGGGGGAGGGGGGACTAGGGCAAGGACGAGGAGGAAGAGGAGCAGCGGGACTAGGATGAGGAGGAGGAGGAGGAGGAGGAGAAGGAGGAGGAGGAGGAGGAGGAGGAGCGCCAGCGACAAGGAAAGTGAGGGCCACGAAATCCGCAACCTCGATGCCCGCAACGCCCGCGCCCGCCCCCTCACTCTTATCCACAATTGCGGGGTTCTACGTACTTTTTAACCGTCGCACCAGAGACCAGCGGCAAGACGAGGGAACAACAGGAGAAGACGCCGACGAGGGAGAGGAGGGCAAGGTAGGGCGATGGGGGCAAACGCCCGCGCCCGCACGGCCCCGCGCCGGCTCAGTCGGGCGGGCCCGGGGCGCGCAGCCAGCCGATCCCCCAGGACGGCGCGCCAAGCCGCCTCGCCGCCCAGCCGAACTGGAATGTAGCACACATTGAAAGAGCAAGAACACGATGCCCAGTCAGACACGCAACGCAACAACATTACATGCGACCAATGCGTTGCAATGGCTTGCAGTTTGAAGCGAACATTGACAGAACCAGCATTGTATGACAACTTGCCATGCAACGCAACCGCGATGCACAATAGTGGCAGGACCCGCAGTACACACATGATGCAAGCACCAACATGCAATGCAAGACTGTGACATGCAGCAGAGCAGCATGGCACTAACACGAGACCCAGCGCAACAGTAAATCCATGGCACCTGCCACATCCAAGACACCAACAGCAAAACAACACACGCAACGCAAACACACGACGACATGCTGCAAGGCATCAGAGCAATGCACAAACCATACAGTTCAATAATCACGGAAGTGCAAGCGTCATCGCGATTCAAACAAGACTTGCTTTGCAGCACCACGCGCAGTGATTGGCGCTGAGTGCCTCGCTCCCTCCCTGGACCTCCCCAAGTCACGCTCGGCTCGCACGAGGAATCCGCATCTCAAGCTCCAGCATTGAGACTACATAACAAACAAAACACGCGGGGCTAGTATCATATGCACTATGCGTATTGCTTGTGAGTTGTTGTTGGCTTCAAACTCTCCGTGAGCCTCGCCAAATCACGTTCGGCTCGCATTCGGAAACCAGAACTCAAGCTCGAACAGCGAAACAGCGGAACTCCGAAGCTCAAGTTGAAGTCTCAAGTTTCAAGTTTTCTGAGTTGAAGCTTGGCGTGTTCCGCTAAACGGCTAAGAACTTTATTTCATCCGTTGTGGTGTCCGACTGGTGCGCCAGACATTTGCGCCGACGGCCACGCGCCCTGTCGAATTTCGGCTACAGAGCCATATTGTTTACCTTCCTCATGCTATAGGTTTCTTGATGGGTTGCGCCAGACGCTCCGCGCCCTATGTAGCTACGTGTGCCTCACTCTTTCCACCTCCTAAAGCCTGCGCCAAAAGTTGCGCTGGACCCTCTACGCGCCCTACCCAATGTATGTTTCCACCAGCGCGCCCTACCCAGTTTCGATGTTCCCAAATTGCCTACCTCCACAGGCTGCGCGAGACACATCGTGCCCCACGAAATCGTCAGTCTCCCCTGTGACGCGCCTCCACCCAGGATCGAGAACCCTTACAGCATTCGCTGCCTAGGAGCAGTGATTTCCATTGCAGACACGTCGAAATCCCCTTTCCCTCCTCTCCTCTCACCCGCCCCCAGGGGACGGGAAGCCTCGGGCCCCCCTGGCGCACTGGGCTAACCCCCAGGCATCGGCGTTCCCGCCGCCGCCATGTCCGGGCACATCTGCGCCAACAACATCCTCTCCGTGCCAGAGCATTGGAGCTTGCTGGACCGGGTGCCGCTCTGGGACTTCGAGCTCGAGATGTGAGGAGGAGGAGGAGGAGGAGGAGGAGGAGGAGGAGGATTCACAGGTCGACACCGGCTCGCACAAGCCTTGCAGTGTGGCTTCGAGCGCTGGCCGGGATTTTTCACCCGTCGTTTCTGTTTCCCTCCCCGGTGCATGGTTGGGTGCGTCGGAGCCCCCACCGATGCAGGCGCGCAGGGGGCCCCGCGGGATCGCCCAGAAAGGTCCTCCGCCTCCCCCCTGACTCCTCTCCGCCCCTCCGCTCGGTGAGGCTGGGGGTTGCGAGCAAGGGGGTTGGTGGATGCTGCGCCCGAGGACCACGCTCGACGTCTAACTTGTAGACGAATCTGAAGTAGTGCTTACCGCAGTGGGTCTACGAACAAACGGACAATCGAGTAAAACCCCTGGACAGCCGTATCCTGCCCTGACTAGTGTGCAAGCGCTGGGTTTACACTCGTGGCTGACGGTGTTCACCTACCAGGCGCGAGAACGAAGAGCTCCAAGGCAAACGATTCCCCAGTCCAGCGCCCAGGCCTGATCGGGCATGTGCTGGCCCTCGTCAATGCAGGAATGACGTCTTACCCCGTCTTCCCAGGGTGGGCCGACGCCCATAGCACCAGGGAGCACGAGGTGCTCCTCCACCCAGTCCGACAATTCTTCTTTATCCATGCCCAAGCTAGGGGTGATCCACCTTGAAGTTGGTTCCGCCCACGTTCAACACTTTCCAGCCGTTGTCCAGCGCGGAGATGCACGGGGCCGCCGTGCAGAAAAAGTCGAATTGGAGGGCGTTTGGACCCAGAACAGTGTCCAGGATGTCAAAAGCGGTTGTGCTGAGAGCGACAAGGTTCGTCGGCAGCATTAGTGAGACAAATCGAGCCTTTTACTTCACAATGGCAAGGTGATTGCAGGTAACAGTACATCACCAGGACCACCCTACTTGCGAGAGGTTCGTCGGGAACGTTGAAGCCAACATGGCCGTAATGCCCCCGTTAGTCGTTCGATGCACGGCAGAATCTTTTGGACACCGTGTTCGTGAGCGATTCGCCTTGAACTTCTCAAAGGTGGGTGACCAGCGGGTGGGGGGGCGAACAGACGGCGCCCCCAGGTAGATCGGGCTGGCCTCAAGGGGCGGTCTCAACACCTTGGCGCCGCTGAGGCCGCCCCAGGCTACTCGGGGGGCCTGTTGAGGCCAGCCTGGGCTACCTCGGAGGGGGTCTGCGCGCAGCCCGAGGCCCTACCCCAAACCATCCCCCTCCCCTTCCTCATCCTCCTCCCCCGTCCTCACCCCTTTCTCTTCATAATCCAGCCTCCGCGCCAGGGAAGCGTCGCAGCCTCGCTTGTGCGCACCTGCCGAGCTCACAAGCGAAGCTTAGCGAGGGGATAGGACCGTGCGAAGTCGCCGATCCCACGACGGGCTGCCATACGAGAAGTTCCAGTGTTGCCTTGATTGGCTTGGCTTGTAGCCCCACTCGTCGAGGACGACAGAGAGGCTAGTCCATTTCTTCACCAACCCCCTATCCACACACCCCTCGTCATCCACCCCAATCCCCGCGCCCTATCCATTTCCGCAGCGTCCTGCCCCGCACACTTTCACGCAAGTTTTGTATGCTGCACTTGCGTCGTGTGTTTTCCTGCTTTTGTTCAGTGGTGTTGGGGATTTGAGAATCGGAGCCACCCGAATGAACCGTTCAGTGCAGATCGAGCAAATGCAGCAGGCCCTTTGGTAGGATGTCAGGCCGATGCTCAAGGGCCCCCGCTCCAGCGGTCTTGGCCCCGGCCTCGCGCTGCCGCGCTCCGCCTGCCGGGGGCGGCCACGAGGGGGGTGATGTGACCAGGGGGGGGGGGGACATCGTGGCGGGGGCCATGGCGCAGCTCCACGGCTCCCATGACGCCTCTGCATTGCCTCGATGCGCCCCCGGCCGCCCCCTGGGTCGCGCACCTGCCGCAGGTCATGCGTCGCGCCCCCCCCCTCTTGGGCGCCCCCCGACGCCTGCTGGCTCGCGCCCACCGGCCGAGGGAGCGCGGCGCCCCCCCCCCCCCCCCAAGGCAGACGCGCTCGACGCCTCGGGGCGCGCCCCCCTCGCCCTCGCGGTTGCCGCCGGCGTCGAGGAGGCCACCCCCCTGCGGGAGGTTCTGGGGACGGCTTCGGCGGGAGGCTGTCGGCCGCTCGTCTAGGGGGCCACATGCGAACCCTGCCCCCACCCCCCGCGAGTTCTGAGGGGTAGGGCCTGTAGGGTGCGCATGTGGCCCCCTATCGTCGGCGAGCGGGAGGTCTTCGGCCCTTTCGGAGGGCTCGCGTCGAGGAAGAACAGAGAGGAGGCGCGGCGGGAGGTTCTGGGCGGGTGTCGGCCTCCGCGGGCCCTCGAAAGGCCCCCCCCCCAGGGCTGTCGGGAAACTGCTCGGGAGTATATTCGGCGCTCAGGTCCCCCAGGCGTGCAGCTCATTTCCTGGCACATCCTGCTGGGAGTGTCTGACCGTGAGCGCCTGGGTGCAAGATCGAGTCCGAGAGGGCAACGAGTGCGACGACGGCGGCGGCGGCGGCTGCTGCGATGAAGGACAGCGACGACGCCAGCTGACAGACAGACAGGCGGCAAGCAGGCCCCCTCCCCGCTCCGTCCTCTTCCTCCTCGTCGTGCCTCCTCCTTTCTCTTCCTTCCTCCCCTCTTCTCCCTCTTCCTGCGTCCTCCTTCCTCCTCAGTCCTCCTTTCTCCGTCCTGGCGGCCGTCCTTTATTCTACATTGAATCTCAATCGAAGTGATCATGGGGCTCTGCATGGACAGGAGTCGGAGGTGCAACAACGAGCACCTCGCTAATTAGATACACCCCAACGATCTGGCCGCCAGGGGCGCTGAAGCTAGCGCCTCGCTCGAGACATCCTCACAATCTGCCCGGAGAACACCGAAGTCCAAGCAATTAAAGAGGCAAACCGCCTGAGACCTCTCCCAAACCTAGAGCTTGGCGCGAACGGGGCCCGCCCTTGGCGTGAGTGTGTGTGTGTGTGAGTGCATATGAGTTTGATTGTTTTGGAGTATGAGAGGATCTGAGTATCAGCGCGGCTGAGTACAAACGCGCCTGGGTTAGTCTGATCGTGAGTCTGAATGTGAGTGAGTCTGGGTGTGAGCGAACAAGAGAGTGCGAGTGAGGAGAGGGAGGACAGAGGAGCTGGGGACAAGTGGAGCAGGAGGGGAGGGGAGAAGTGGGCCTTCCATGGATAAGACTCCGCCCCACGCAGGAGATGAGACCTGAAGGCCCGTCGCGGGGACGGGGGGGGACTTCCGCCGACCTCATGGTGCGCGGCTTCCGGGAGGCGTGGGAAGGGGGGGAGGCAGACCCGAGCACGCGGCCTGGGGCCGCGTGCATCCGAGTAGGGCAACGGGAGCGGCCTTCTGAGAACTGTTCTTCCTCCTCTTCCTCCTCCTCCTCCTCCTCCTCCTCCTCCTCCTCCTCCCCCTCCTCCGAACTCGACGCTCTGGCGTCCAGAGCTCTCGGGGCGGGCCTCCCAGCCTGGAGAGCCCGCGCGCTGCGCTGCCCGAGATGCACAGCGGCGGCGCTCGGCCAGGGGCCGCGCAGGGCGCGGGCCCGCTCGGCAGCTCGGCCCCGCTGCTCTGCACGTCGTGCCCGGTGACGGGGCGGGCTGGGCCCTCCTCCTCCATCTTTCTCCTCCTCCTCCTCCTCCTCCTCCTCCTCCTCCTCCTCCTTGTCCTCCATCGTCCTCCTCCTCCTCCTCTTCCTCCTTCTCCTCCTCCTCCTTGTCCTCCATCTCCTCCTCCTCCTCCTCCTCCTTTTCCTCCTCCCTCCCTCCCTCCTCTCCCTCCTCACTCGAGCCCGGTGACGGCGCGGGCTGGGGCCTTACCCTCGGGAGCCTCGGGGTCGGGGCGCGGGCTGGGGCCTTGCCCTCGGGAGCCTCGGGGTCGGGGGCGGCAAAGAGGGGGGTGATGACCAGGGGTGTGTGGATATCATGGCGCGGGCCATGATGTCTCCTCAGATCTCCTGGCGCCTTTTCTTATTTCAATACGTCCCCGGCCGCCCCCCTGGGGCCGCGCACACGCCGCCGGCCATGATTTGCACCCCCCCCTCTTAGACGCCCCCCTCTTTGCCGCCCCCGACGGGGGGTCTTCAGCAGCAAGTCACGGGAGCCGGATGTACCCTCGCAGTTCTGTCTTCAGCGCAGGCTGGCGGCGCAGGCTGGCGTCGACTTCAGCGTCTGGGAGTCGATGAGAAGCAGCGCCGATTGAAGCGTCGATTTAGCGCCGAGGAGCGTCGATCTAGCGTCGGCTAGCGTCGATTTAGCGTCGACGAGCGTCGATTCGCAAGAGCCGCCAAGATTTGTGTCGGGCGTGTCCCCCATACAGGGGGATTTTCGACGAAAAATACAAGATACCCCAAACATGCCCTGAAAATGTAAAAAATGCTCAAAACATAGTCCCCAGACTATTTTCTTGATTATTAGTGTAAATCATTTTTTGAAGTATTTTTAATTTCTCCTCCTCCTCCTCCACAATTACTCAATATGAAAATATTCTCCCTCTTCCCCTGATGGCGTCCGGGTGATGGCCGCGCACCCTCCGCGTACTGTTTTTTAGCACACAGGATCCCCGGGAAATCCCGGGAAACGACTCTCGCTGAGGCGCCGGCGTCATTTTTCCCCAAAATGCTGCTCTCGTTGAGGCGCCGGCCTCATTTCTGCTCCCGAATCGTTCCGAATCGTGCTCCCGCTGCAGCGTGGGCCTCATTTTCGGATCGGTGTTTGGCCTCCGTCGTTCAGGATGGCGTTCTCGCCCCAGCGCGGGCCTTTTCTCGCGCGCCCATCCGCCCGCCACCACCGCGCCGCACCGCCACCACCACCACCACCACCAACCACCACCACCACCACCACCACCACCCACCACCAGCACCAGCACCAGTACCAACACCACCACCACCACCACCACACCACCACCACCAGCACCACCACCACCACCACCAGCACCACCACCACCACCAGCACCACCACCACCACCACCACCACCACCACCACCACCACTACCACTACCACCACCACCACCACCACCACCACCACCACGACAACCACGCACACACGCGCGCACGCACGCACGTGCACCACCACCCACTACGCACGCGCGCGCGCGGAGCCACAGGTCCGCTACGACACGCGTCCGCGGATAGAGAAAATCAGCGACATGGTAAGGGATGGGAGGGAGGGGTAGAATGTCAGATATGACGCGAGCGCACCTAGCTTGTCCTTCTCCCCCTCCTCCTCCTCTTCCTCCTTCTCTTCCTCTTCCTCCTCCTCCTCCTCCTCCTCCTCTTACCTCCTCTCCCTCCTCACTCGAGCCCGCGACGGAGCGGGCTTGGGCCCTGACCTCGGGAGCTTCGGGGTGTCCGCTGACCCGCGCTGGCGTCGCAGTGCCATGGCGCCCACATCGCAGAGCGGATGTCGTTCGGGAGACGATAGGGCGGGCCCAGAGGATCCTGGAGAACTTCGTTCCGGATTTCGAGGTGAACTTCGCGCGGATGTTTGTTTGGCCAGGAACGAAAACCAACAACCATCCACGCGAAATTCACTTCGTGATTCGCTCGCCGCTTCGGGCAAACGTCCGCGCATGAATCCAGAAGTCCGCTGCAGCACGTCTGCAGGGCCGGTGCAGGGAGCAGCGTGGTCCCCCAGAGGCCAGGTCCCTGCCCAGGGACGGGCTCGTCATCCCGAATGGTTTTGGGGGTCCGAGGGCTGTGTATAGGCTGCCCTCCCCCGACGGCCGACCAACGGCCAGAAACCCGTCGTCCTAATGGCTCCACGACGCGAGAACGTCAGGGCCGTGGGAGCCCTGGAGCTCCCCATAGAGACCTCGGTGGGTTCTGGGGGCCTCAGAGGGAATCTCCCCCCTCGGGAGCCATTTCGCACAATCCCTGCCGAGAAGGCCGCCGTCCTTGAAGGCTGCCACCTTCTGCGCGCCGCAGGGATAAACGCCTGCACGCTCCTGTTCCGGGAGAGCTCCTTCGAAGCTGGGCGAGCTCCCGAGAAGCCTGCCTTCTGAGTTTGTCCCCCCCCCCCCGCCCTCGTGGAAGGCGCCCCCCTCGCGTGGCCCCCTCGTGCGCGCCGCCACGAAGGGGGGGGGAAGGAGAGGAGCGGGCGGAGGAGCGGGGGAGTTTCTTCCCCCTGGATGCACAAGAGCATGCGACAAGCACGAAGACCAGGCGATCGCAAACTTGGATCAGAGGGGCGTGGATTGGCGACGGGTCCCGTTTCCATGGGAACCCGTGGATTTCCGCCGGCGAACGAGGCGGCACCAGCCGCATTTCGGGGAGGGCCTTTCCCCCGATCCATGGATTTGACGACCGCGCGCCAGATCCGTTAGTCGCTAATCCATGACATCTCGAACGATGGCGACGGCGACGACGACGACGGCCGCGCGTGAGCGCGCCCAGCAGGGCGCCCCCGTCTCGGTCGAGGTGGTCCGCGCGCTGCTGGCCGCGGGTGCGCCAGCTGGCCCGCTGGAGGCGTCCCCCCCCCCAAGAGGAGCGAGGAGTGTAACAGCGATTCAGCAGGAAAAAAAACATAACCATCGATTCCCAGGATAATATCTGGAAATGTGGGACGTGGGGGGGGAAGAGGACAGTCAAGACAATATGCGAACAGGTTGGGAATCCTGGGATCTTTGTCTATTTATTTGTACGTTCCTGGCTCCCTTCAGTGCTGCGTTCCACCCCTGAGCTCCTGCATGACTCTCCCCCTTCCACGACATCCGACAAACGGGTGGCCGATGGAGTTATCTTTCTCGAGGGACCGAGCACGGCACAAGCACACAGCTTAAGCTCCGTTCCAACGCCGATCCAGGAAGGCCGCCGCTTGAACCTCGCTCCTCTGGAGGCGTCCCTCTCCCAGAGGGGCGAGGCGTGATTCGCTGGCGAACAACAGATCCGCATCCGCGGCTGGGCCCCTGGGCCGCGACCCCCGCGGGCACAGACCGTCTCTTCGCAGAGGCCCTGCGCGGAACGGATCTGCGCGGCCGCGCATCCGCAGGAGGGCGCCCTGGCATCCAGACCGCGAGGGCGCGGAGACGGATATGCTCGCCGCTCGCGAGTGGTGGCAGTGATGCCTTCCAGCCCAGACCACACCCCTTCGCGCCGTGAGAAAAACATGGTGGGTGGTCTTCGAATATCTTCGGCCTCTGGGGGCCCTCGCTGGGCCCCAGGACCGTCAGAACACAACTCGGTATGAAAAGCCGGTCTTGGGGAATGGGTCGAGACTTCCTGGGGTCCGCGCTGTGAGCAAACCATGGCGTCGGCGGTTTTGGACGTCCTACGTGTTTCTGTTTCACGACGTCGACCCCCTAACATCTGGACCCCTTTCCGTGGCTCCAGCTTTTTACCTTGGTTTTTGACTGTCCCGCGTCTTGTTGAGGATATCCAGTTTGTTTGGAAACCTCCTTCATCTCGTGTTGCTTTTTCACAACACGAGGATGTCAGCACATATTTCCCGCGCGGCCAGAGACGACCGGCCCACTACGGATGGCCGAAGCCCGCTAGAGACGTGGGAATGGCACGAACTTGCTCTCAGCCGACCGCATGGCGACATGATTCTCGTCCTGCCCCTCTTGCCCCCTCGCGCCCGTCGTCCCAGTGGAGAGCCGGGAAGCGTTGACAACGACCCTGACTTCTCGCGTCGTGAGGTATTTGGATGTTTTCGGCCTGCATGGGCCCTTAATTGCCGCTGGGGCAGTCAAAATGCAATTCGGAATGAACAATTGGTCGAAGGAAGTCGGTCCAGAGCCCCAGGGTTGCACATCGTGAAGAAATCACGACGTCAGGGGCCTGAGAACGACGACGGTAACGATTACGGCAATGATGCGGTTGTCTTCGTCATTTGGCTTTTGCGTTCGTCATTCATTTTTTTATTCCTATTCCTCCTCCTCCTCCTCCTCCTCCTCCTCCCCCTCCTCCTCCTCCTCCTCTTTCTCCTTCTCTTCCTCCTCCTCCTCCTCTTCCTCCTTCTGCTCCTCCTCCTCCTCCTCCCCCTCCTCCTCCTCCTCCTCCTCCTCCTCTTCCTCCTCCTCCCCCTCCTCCTTCCCCTCCTCCTCCTCCTCCTCCTCCTCCTCCTCCTCCTCCTCTCCTCCTCCCCCCACTCCCGCCTTGACTCTGTGCGTGGCGTGCCGCCCACTGGCACCCCACCGCCCAGGCCCAGAAAGATGTGCTCCCCATTGCTATTTGGAGAATCGCGGCCAAGTTGCCACCGTGCGTGCTTTCCGCAGTACTTCGCACCGTCTGTAACGCATGGACGGCTTCCCGTCGCTTTCGTGGCCCCACCAGCTGTTGCAAGCTTTGCAAAGCACTCCCACGACTCGCTCGAGTGCCAAGTCCTTCGCACGGCCGTTTCCCCGCTCCTTTTCGTCTCCCTCCTGCTCTTCCTCGTGGGTCTGCCGTTGACGCTGTCTTCCCGCTCCTTCCCCTCCCTGGCGACCAGCTCGTCTCGCTCGCTGTCTCCTTGATGCTGCCTGTTCTGCATATCGTAACGGATGCGTCTCGCATTCGAGGAGTTTCGAGGCTTCGGAGAGCCCTCAAAGTCAGGACCTGTCAGGCCCGGCAGAGGCATCCCTCCCTTCAGGTCGCCATCCGTTGAAGCGACTTCCGCGAGGCTGCCCTTGGCGCGCGCGGGGACCTCATCTTGCCCGTTGTTCGTCTCTTGCTCTTGTCTGCCTGCCGCGTGCCTTCTCGGGGCAGTGCGGGGGAGACAGGGTAAGCGAACACGAAGAACCCTCCTCAAATCTTGCCGGCCTGAGGCCGGTCGAAAATCCGCCCTGGAAAATCGCCAGCCTAAGGCTCGTCGAAAGTCCGCTCTGGAAATTATCTGGCCTAAGGCTCGTCGGAAATCCGCTCCTCCTCCCCTTGAGCCAAGTAGGCTCCGACACTGTCTGGGCCGACTCGTGTGCCTGCGCGCGGCGCTCCAGGCGCTTCCAACTCCGCCCGAGGCGGGGGCGTCCTCGGTCGACCAAGGCAAGAATTTTGACGCAGTGCTATCTCGCCATGGCTCCCTTCGCCTCGCGCCTGTGGACACGCTGCGCCAGCTGCCAGCGCTGCGAGTGGAACGATACCGAATGGCCTTCGTCCAATCCCGCCACCGTGCCATTCGTTTATGTCTCTTCGGGTCTCTTCGGGGCGCTATCCGTGGACTGTTAGGAGCGGTTTGGGGGGCTTCTTGGGGGCCTCTGGAGGCCTCTCGGGAGCTTCTCCGGGCCTCTTGGGAGCCTAGTTATTGGGGCCTCTTCGGGGCCTCTCGGGGCCTTCTGGGGAGACCTCGCGGCCGAGGGCTTGCAAAGTCCGTTTGGGTTCCCCGTCTGGGCCTCCCCTTGGGGCAGTCATTGGTTCCTCTTGGGCAGTCTTGGGAGCCCTTCGGGCCCCTCTTGGGCCGTCTTGTGGCCCCCTTGGGGGCCTTTTGGGGCCGTCTTGGGGCGATATTGGGGACCTCGTGGGCCGCCTTGGAGCGTCGGACATCCAAAAAGGCGAGAGGGCCAACAACTGCCAAAAACCGCATGCAAATCACTGATGTGTGCGTCTTGGGGCCGCCTTGAGCCGCGTTGACGCCACCTTTGACGTATTGGGGCACTCTCGGGCC